>PVIW01005277.1:0-110442 GCA_004026585.1 Noctilio leporinus | reverse complement strand
ATCCCACCTGTTGTCCATGTCCATGGTTCCTTTATACTAGGTTCTTGTCATCTCCACACTTCTTACCAGTCATGTTGTCATGAATTGGCTCTTCTGTTCTGTCCCTGATGATAAGACTTCTCTCCAGTTAGTGTTCTGTTGGTTATTCCAGATTATTTCTCCCCAATTAAGTTATAATTTCAGTTTGGTGTTGGGAGGAGATTGGTGTATCTCTGCTTACTCCTCCACCATCTTGGTTCTCCCCCTCATTTTTTTCAAATAAGTTTTCAAGTTCTTGCTCTTCCTCTGCTCCTTCTGACACCCCTATGATTTGGATATTGGTATATTTAAAAGTTGTTCCAGAGATTCGTAAGCCTCTCCTAATATTTTTTTTCAATTCTTATTTTCTCATTCTGTACTGGTTGACTATTTATTTCTTCCTTACATTCCAAATCATTGATTTGAACCCTGGCATCCTTTCCTTCATTATTGATTTTATATGGACTTTTCTTTATTTCACTTGGGATAGCCTTCACTTCTTCCTGTATGTGTTGGCCACATTCAATCATTTCTGTAAGCATTGCTATCATCAGTGTTTTGAACTTTGCATCTGTTAGGTTGGCTATCTCTTCCTTGCTTAGTTCTTCCTCTGGAGCCTTGTCCTTCTCCCTCTTTTGGGCCATACTTCTCTGTCTCCTCAACTTGATAGATTATTGTGTTTGCCCCTGTGTATTAGGTACAGCTGTCCCACCTATTACGTTGTAAGGGGCAGAGCCTTAGGTATTGTCAGTGTACGGTGACCCACTTCATAGCCTTGTGAGTCTGTATGTGGGAGAACTGTAAGAGAGGGAACAATGCCACTTACTGAGCCCTTGCCCTTTTTCCAGTCACTTCACTTGCTTTCTCAATGTAACTGGTGCCCTTCTAGCTGTTGTCCTGGTGTTGATTCCCAGAGTGAGTGGGTTTGCATAGGTTCTATGACTGTGGAGGCCCTTTAAACAGACTCTCCTGAGAGACTGGCATTTGTTTCTGCCACCCTAAGCCCTACTGATTTTCACAGGCTTTATTTTCCCAGCCCTGGAACCGTGGACTGCAAGGCCTGGCCTGGGACTGGGATCACTCCCCAGGTGTCCCTCCTGGCTTTTATAATGTGTGACCTTTCTGCTGGCTGGCTAAAGCTATTACATAATAGCTGCTGCTGCTGCTGCTGCTGCTACCATACCATGTCACTCACTTCTCACCCGCTCCCTGCCTCCACCCCTCCTATCTGTCTGGGTGAGTATTACTTCTTTTTATCTTTGTTTATTGGACTTCCACGAAGTTAAGTTTTCCGGTAGTTCTTTCTTTCTTTCTTTATTTTTTTGGTTTATTTGTTTTGAGGTAGATGTAATCCTTCTCTGGTTGTGCAAGGAAGTGAAACTTGTCTACCTATGCCTTCATATTGGCTGGAAGTTTCTACTTATCTTTTTTTAAACGAAAGGGACCTGTGACATGGTGAGATTAAGTAATTTATGTGAAGTTACAGCACTAGTAAGTGGCTGAGCCAGGAAGTGAATGTAGGTCCTAGCTCCGGAGTCTATGCTATTAACTTTTCAACGCTCCCACCTTAGCTTTGTTCATGACATCCACTTTGTAACACAACAACAAATTCATTTTCTTCATGATTCACAGAAAAGTCTGGCATAAATCTATTTGTACCTTTCTAATTTCCAGACTAGTAAAGAGAAAAACATTTGATGTTAATTTGTTCAAAGTGACATACAATAAAAGCTCTAGTTTAAAGTCCCAAATTTATAAAAATAGCATCTTGACCAATACTGTGTTTATCATATTATGTTTTAAACAATAATCACATTCAATGGAGGAATGAGGAACACAGAAACATTATATATAAATGCTATAAAAATACAAAATTTTAAGTGACAATACTGTGTTAATTTTTAAAAAAATTTTATTGTTGTTTTATTACATCCATCCCCTTTTTGCTCCCCTCTGTCCCCCTCCCCACCTAATTTTGTTGTTTTATTGATAGGATGTTTTCAACCTATCGAAGATATCTATTCTTTCAAAATCAATCCAAATGTTTCAAATGCCACTGGGAATAGAGTTCCATGGCAATTGGTTAGAGACTATTAGAAGCTGGTTTTATTTTATCCCTTACATTTACATGCAATCACTTTTCAGTCTGATCACTGTTTTAATGCATACAGTGTTCATTACAGTAGAAGTAATTATAGTGTGGTGAATACAAAGGTCCACCTAGTTCTTGACTAAATCTGAAAATGGGTTCTTGTTTAATCCGATCATTGCACATTCCCATTCCTGCTAAGGATGTTCTTTTTCACATTGTTCACTGGCCAGCTGTTGCTTAGTTGATACAAAATTTAGCTGTGCCTCTCCAAGAAAGGTTGCCTTTTTCCCCTCAGCCTCTGCTTCCTGATAGAGTATTTTTTTTCATCAACTTTTATTGTGATATAATTGACATATAACATTGTAGCAGTTTAAGGTGTACATATAACAATAATATATATATATATATATATATATATATATATATATATGTATATGTAAATGATTACCACAATTAGTTTAGTTAACATCCATCACCTAACATAGTCAAAAATTAATTATTTGCTTGTGATGAGAACTTTTAAGGCCTGATAGGGTTCATCAATCCCTGTGAAACACTCTGATAGGCTCAGTTTTGTGGTTGTACTTGCATCACTGTGTTTTGTTCTGGGCATTTTCCTGACTAGACTGTCTCCCCTGCTAGACTGAACTTATTTAAGATAAAATCTCTTATCTTAGTCATCTGTTTTGTCCCTCAAACCTAGAACAATATTTTCTCCAACACCTAGAACGATTTCTGGCATGGTGCAAGGAAGATATTAAATATATTTATTACCTAAAACAATGTGATTAGCCATGTTTTTATAAAAATATTGTTGTAATACCTGGAATAAATAGAAAAGATGAATTATAAGGCATATGATTAAACATCATGAAAGAGTCCATATGGCAAAAATCCATTAGATAAAGGTGTATAGATCTTTATTCCTTTATTTTTTATTTTTTGAAAAAAAGAGCATTATTTTAGTTTTTTTTTCCTGCTGAAGTTTAGAACCTATGTAACTTTTCTTTATATCCACTATTTTTCTGCTTCTATTTTATGAATAAGAAGGACACATCTTGCAGGAATACTCTGAAAACTCCATCAAGCTTTGAAACTTGAAGAATATTGCCAAGTTATGCACACGTTAACATTTTTCTTGTATAAAGCCAAGAAACGTGAAACTTATTAGCAGTTCTTATGTATGGTTTTTATGAGGAAAAGGAAAATGCAGAAGTTAGTGTTCCTATGGTGATGAGGTTTCAGTTCTGACTCCTTTCCCAGCTTTGCATCCAGTGAGCAGGGGCTGTGGATTCCTCACTCAACAGACAGCTGGTGGAGCCTCCTAGGACCCAACAGTTGCTTCGACAAAATTCTTTGCTGGCTCTGCTTTACTCCTTTCTTCTTTGCTAATTTTTACTTGCATCAGGGAAAACAAACAAACAAACAAACAAAAAACCTGTGTATCGATAACTTGATAGATTTTCATAGAGCTTGCTTTCTTTCATTTACATATAGCTCATCTCTTTTCTATTTCCTTGAGCTTAATTTATGAATCAGCCTGCATTTTGCAGGCTCCACATATCATTCAGAAATAATGTCTAAAAATCGGATAATCATTTCTGGAGCCGAAGCTTAAACTCTCTGATTGATGGCATTACAATAAGGCCACAATTCAGTGTTTTTAGGCACTTTAAGCTGTGTCTATGATGTCAGTGAAGTAACAGTATTGTACCTCAGAATTTAGTTTTGACTCATTAGAAGGTATGGTCATTAGAGACCGAATTTATACCACAGCAAAAGATCTCTGACACAAAAATTCCTTCCACTCATAGAGTGCATTGCCTTGGATTAAATTAAGATTCAATTCCCAGATTTGTAAAAAGCAACATTTTATATCTGTAGCTTAAAGATAGTTCCACCAAGTTTGTATATCCAATTGTTTATGAAGAAAGAGTTGTAAGAAGCAGGGTCAAGAGTAGGATTATTTTTTCTCAAATGTGTTACCATATGATCTTTTTGAAATCAATTGATACTTGCACAGTTTATCTCAGAAATAATATTGCAATTTAAAAACAAGTATAGCATTAAGAAGAAGCAGTTTTAATTCTAGTTATGTCAGGTTTAAGGGTGGTAGTTGACTCTCCATCTTGCTCATTCTCTTTATTTTTTGCAGTTGTGGGGTACAGAATGTTTGTTTTCTTTTCCCTTGAGATAAACTTTTTAAGTTGACACCAAGTGAAACAAGCTATTTTTTAGCATACCATTTTATGAGTTTTAACACATGTTACAATCACCGCTCTCAGGATACAGAACCATTCCCTCACCACATGATGTTTCCTCATGTTATCCCTTCAAAAGTGCCCTTTGCCCTACCCCGACCCCTACCAACTACCGATCTGTGTTATGCCACTACACCTTTATATTTTTGAGAATACACTAGTCCACTAACAAATTATAGTATCTAAGTCTTGTGTATGGATCAATCAACTGGCAGCTTTGGGCTGGGGAGCTAATGAGGGAGGGGATTCCAAGGAGAGGAATCTGAAGAAGCTTCTTCATTTGTTCACCTGACCTTCTGGGTTGCTCTCTTCAGTCTGATTTTTTCTCTCCTTCTCTCCTTATTAATACATAAGAGGCAGGAAGACTAATTAAAATCTCTATTCCTCTGTCCTCTAGCAAAGATTCTCATAAGGAAGCATTACATTTATGCAATGGAGGGAAGGAGAGAATTTTTTCTTAACTGTTGTGCAGACAATCTACTGACAGATGTGATCTGGTGTTTTGATAATATTAGATGGTACCAAGGCAGATATCTAGAAATCTCTTGCCTCTTTAAGTACAGTATGGTGTCTTTCTACCCACAGAGAAAGCTACCTAGTGACTTAACTCCTCAGGCCTTTCCTGACCTTGGCCATGCATCTTGCCAAGAAGTGAAAATCTCTGTTGGCTGGGCCATGGCTCCCTTTTTCTGCATCCTTAGTTTAATTAATATACAGAGAAATGCCTGGTCACAGAACAAGCAACCCTGCAACTGATAGGAACAATTAAGTTAGTAATCTTCGTTAATAGAAGTAGAAAGTAGAAAATAGAAGTAGAACTTGTAGAAAAGGGGAGAGTGACAAGCTTGTTCTATTTGTGCTGCATAATACCTGGAATATTGAGCCTAGTTTGGGAGCCTTACTTTACAGGTGACATTAAACATACTTAAGGTATAGTGAGTTGAAAAAGATAATGCAATGAGAAACAGATTAAGAAATTACATACGGTTGGCTTGAAGAAGGAAGACTCATAGCTCTGATTGTCTTCAAGTATCTCTCATGCAGAATGAGATTTAGATTTATTCTGTGTTACACCCAGAACAGTGTTAGGTTTTATGAGTCATAGATACTTTGAGAATCTAATGAAAGCTGTGGACATTTGATGCAGAAAAATGCACACACACTATACATACCTACATACATACATATACATATTTTTCTATATACAATATATTATATAAAAACATTTAAGGAACATTACACATTTCAGGAAACCCTTAGATGTGTATTCTTATTGGATATGTATAGAAAGGTCAGAGTAGCAGATTTCAATTTAGTAAAAGTAGAACTTTCTAGTGATTTGAGCTGTCTGAAGCCAAATTAGGCTGTTTCAGGAGTTAAGCTCCCTGTCACTGGGCAAGTTTAAGCATAGGCTAGTGACTCCTTGATAGTTACGTTAAAGCAAAATCTTCTAAATATGGTGGAGTTTTGGCTAGAAAATTCTAATTCCTTTAAAGCCTTGAGAATCAATTAGACTCTATGAGTTTTATAGTAAAAGCCTCATATAACATGATTGGTCTATAAGGCATATGGTAATCCTGTTCACAGACACTGACTTTCATGTATGGCTTTACAGAGTATTTTGATTTATTTTAGGACTTCTGCTTGATTTTTCCTTGATCTGACCCATAATTTTCATTTGCTCCATTTGGAGTTCTTTTTGAGTTTGGCTGTGTGGGCCAGTATCCATAGTCATTGCAGTAATAAAGCTTTAAAACGGAGATATAAAGTCATGCGTTAGTTATGAAATTTACTTAGCTCATTAGCCCCTAAAGAATAGAAACTGGAGATTTTTAGGTTGACCTTGTCAAAAGACCTACTCCATGGGGTTAGTAAGGTCACTCACTCTGTGACTCATTGCCACCCTTTCTTGGCCCAATAATATTTTCAAGGAGCTTTTATGTCAATTCATTGTTCTAATGACTTTATGTTTTATTGGAGAGAGAGGTGGGGGAGGGGGAGAGGGAGAAGAAGAGGGAGAAAAGCTGAGAGGGAGAGAGAAATTTATAAATTTTGGTCACTGGTCACTTTTAGCCAGAGCCTCTAAATACCTACCTACTATATTGTTGAACCAAACAACAGATTCAACCTTCATTTTCCAGTTCTTGAGATTTTTTTCTGACCCTAAAAGCTAGTGTTGCTTAATGATAATTATATCACTTGGGGCCAATTTTGGATAGAACCATAGCTTTCTTGTCCCAAAAAGGCACAGACAGAATAAAATCATCTCCTAAAATGTAGAAATCTCATTAAAAATAGAAGCAGATATATTGCTGTGGAAGCATTTATTGTTGCATCATTTACAGGGCCTCAGATGTTTGACAAGTAGGTTTAATTTATGTTAAAAATGATAATAAAATATATTACTAATCTCTATTTCCATTAACTGGGGTTTATTTGAGAGATTTTAAAGAATAGAATCTTTCATAGAAAACCAACATGTTTCTGGGATTTATCCTGAAGAGTAAATGATTTCTGGGATTGATCCTAAAGGTTATTAGAGTCAGGAGAACTATGTGTGGGATTTTGGTGTTTCAACCAGAGGAATAGCTACAGAAAGTCCAGGAAAGCGCACCTGAACTGAATCAACAGAATGCGAGTGCTGCCATCTGAGGACAAATCTAAAAATATTTGCTCTCATCTGTCTGGCAATATGCAGGCTGAAATGAAAAATGATTGATGTCTGTCAAATTATGAAAGTTATGTATAATTGGAACCAGACTAAAATGCAAATGAACTAACATATGTGAATGGGATTTAAATAGTTCCTGGCACATAGTAGGTGTTCAATAAATGTTAATTCCCTTCTTTGCAAATATATTTAGTTGTTTAAAAGAGTGAATTTTAACAGAAATGAAAGAAATATAATTTGCAGCAGGTAGTTAAAATATGGAATTTGATAGTGAAAGAGGTGATTCTGGTGGAACAGTCTTAGGTAAATCCAGAGATGATGGATACATACTGATTAGGTAAGGGACATTAGTTATGAGTCTTTGTAGGCTGAAGGGAAAGTGTTTCACTTCAAAATATAAGTTTATTGTTTTTCTCACTATGAAAGACACATTTTCTAAATAATTTTCAGAAAAATAGATGACCAAAAACTAAACTAATTTATGATATCATCATTTAGTAATACCACCCAAAATTTTTCACTGTAGTTCCAGTATCTTCCCCTATAAATGATGACACATCATCAGTTGTACATAAATGTTTGATAAACTTTATTTTGCTTAGTAAAGGGAGCATTTTTCCACATCACTAAAATTGTTTACAACACAATTTTATGCAACTAATGCTACATAGAATGAAGAATATCACATACATTATATTGCTTATAAATAGATCTTGACAATTTCTCCAAGGTTTTGCTGTTAGAACCAGCATCCAATCATCTGTCTTTGTGTAGTTCTTAAAATATTTTACTAGGTTGAATTCCTAGAAGTGAAGTTGCTTGGTCAAAGAGTGTGAAAAATTTTGAAGTTTTTAATAGGTATTGCTAAGTGCCCTCTAGAAATATTATAATAGCAGTGTGCACTCCCATGAAAGGATTCATTTCCTCTGAATCTTTCCAATCTGGGTATTTTAAAAACGACTTACCTTTGCTCTTCTTTGTCAGTATTGCTGTTGCTATGCATGGCCTTTTGTGGTTCCATATAAATTTTTGAAATATTTGTTTTAGTTCTGTGAAATACAACATTGGAATTTTGATAGGAATTATGTTGAATCTATAGATTGGCTTGGGTAGCATGGACATTTTATGATATTAATTCTTCCTATCCATAAACACAGTATGTGCTTCCATTTATTTGTATCTTCTTGAATTTTTTTCTTCATTGTCTTATGATTTTCTGAGTACAGGTTTTTTACAGTCTTGGTTAGATTTGTTTCTTGGTATCTTATTATTTTTGAAGCAATTGTGAATGGAATTGTTTTAATTTCCCTTTCTGTTATTCATTATTGGCATATTAAAATGCAACTGATTTCTGGATATTAATTTTGTATCCTGCTACTTTGCTGAATTCATTGATCAGTTCTAGTAGTTTCTTGGAATCTTTGGGGTTCCCTATGTATGGTGTAACCACTGTGGAAAGCAGTATGGAGACACCTTAAAAAATTAAAAATGCATCTGTCTTTTGACCCAAAGTCCTACTTCTAGGAATATAGACAAAGAAAAACACTAATTCTAAAAAACATAAGCACCCCTATGTTCACTGCAGCATCATTTATAATTGCCAAGATATGGAAGCTGCCCAAGTGTCCATCAGTAGATGAGTGGGTAAAACAACTATGGGACATTTGCACAATTAATGCTACTCAGCCATAAAAAAGAAGAAAATTTTACCTGTTGTGACAGCATGGATGGACATGGGGAAAATTATGCTAAGTGAAATGAGCCAGTCAGAAAAAGACAAATACCTATGATTTCTCTTATATGTTGTATATGATGAACAAAGTGAATTAACAAGCAAGATAGAGACAGACTCACAGATAGAGAGCAGAATGACAGCTAAGAGGGAGGAGGCTAGGGAGTGGAGGAATCAAGTCAAAAGGAAACAGGATTCATGGACATGGGCAACAGTATAGTGATTGCAGAGGGAAGGGGCTATAAGGGAGTTAAATGGTAATGGAAAAAATATAATAAAAACTAATAAAACAATATATCAAAGTTAATACATTATAACTTTCATTTACATTGATTAGTAGTGAGATTAAATATTAAAAATTTTTAAATGTTCATTTTTTGAGATCAATATTACCATTTTATATTCTTTCTCCAATGTATTGATATGTCTACCTTTTATTAACTTAAAGAGAGTGTTCAGTATTGCAGTGTAGTTCTTTTTTCTTCTTTTCTGTTTGGGAATTCCTCTTCATTTGAGTTCTGGCCAATTTTCTACTACACAAATCAACAAGACAAGATACTCTATTTCTCAAGGCTCTTTGCAGTGGTAGCAGTCATGTGATCTTTTGCAGCCAATCAGTTGCCTCCATCTGGGACTTTGAACTGGGAGTTAGTGATGCAAAGAAGCAGGGACAGAGGAGGAGTTGTTCTGATAATGTTGCAACTCAAGCAGTGTCTGCAGCAGCACCTAATGCTTCATGTTCAGCTTCATCTGCAGTGATGTCTTCAGCAGGTGGGATCGGGAATAAAATTTTGGTTGTGATTCTGGCTGCCTAGCCTCCACTTACTCATTTTGAACTACAAAGACCCCCTAAACACCAGCATTCCCCATGCATTTATCCAAAAATTTCTTTCTTCTTCTTCCTCCTCCCCCCTCCCTTCCTCTTCTTCCTTTTCTTCTTTAAAAAAGGCTTATTGCTTGGTGATCCCCATCGTCTTTACAGAAGACCCAGAAATATTGTGACTTCTGCAACCTCTTCAGCTAATTAGTGATAAGTCAGGACTAAGTACACACCCCATGATGGTTAAGCCAGGACACATATCTTCAAACCTCCCACTTTCAAGGTCTGTCCTGAGAGGCAATAAGAATACAGTGACATGGACGTAAACTCTCCATGCTAAAAGTCTAACTCTGTTACTCATTAGTTTCTGACTTTTAGCATCTTATTCTCTCAATCTGTTTTTCTCTCCATCACACTGGTATAATTACAGTGTCTACCTCATGGGTCTCCATCAAGATTAAACTAGTTAATATATGTAAAATATTTAGAACAGAGCCTGGCACATTTCTGGGTGGTGGTGGTGTAATAACAATTGGACCAGGGGTTATAATGATAAAACTGAGCCATGGTAGTCTTCTTTCTCTTTCAGAGCAACAAATCATATAATAGAATTCTCTTTATTTTAAATTTTAGGCTTATATGTTGTTTTAAAGTTTTTGCTGTCATCACTACACAATGGAGAGAGTATGGCCTTGTAGTCAATTCTCTGATCTGAAAAACAAACAAACAAACAGAAACAAAACACCCGCCTGTCTTATCAGGTTGTTTTCAAGTTGAAATGAAATATTGTTTATGAGGTTGAGTGTTATGTTATCATCCTGGAAGAAGTCAGTAAATGTTAAGTCTCTTTTCCTCATTTTTTGTGTCTTACCAGTGATTAATAGTAGAAAATAGAACAAATGAGGAAATGGCAAGTAAAATCAATGAAGTTTATCATTTGTATATTTACTTTGTATATCTGTATATTTTCTGAATGTTTGTACATGTGCACTTCTCAATTTTATTTTCTATTATGTGCCATTTAACAGATTTCTCAAAGTTCTCTAAATGCACATTTATTGTAAGTTGGAGAAAGAAAGATAAGCAGATGTCATATTGTGTGTGCAGGCTTCCTACACTGTTTGTGATGATCTCCTGGCACCTTGAGAAAGAAGGGTAAAATTTTGCTGAATTACTTAAGTGTTTAAAAAAAAAACATTATTTTGAGTATATTAATTAATACTAACATTGTATTGGAGAGTGAAACTTGGCCTTAAAAATGTTTCAATTAGAAAAAATGTTTCATTTGCTAAGTAGTACCAAACTTTTATAGAAGCTAAGGTGGTCAGGCCAATAGTGATGAATTTCTCTGTGTTTCCTGGACTAGCAGGCCTATTTCCTTCACCAAATAAGGGATGTTTTCTTTGATTATTTTTTCAAATAGATTTCCAGTTTCTTGCTCTTTCTCTTCTCTTTCTGGCACCTCAAGTTGTGAATATTGAACCTCTTAAAGTTGACTCAGAGGCTGCTTACACTATCTTCATATTTTTTGGATTCTTTTTTCTTATTGTTCTGAATCATTGTTTTTTCTTCCTTATGTTTGAATTCATTGATTTGATTCTTGGCTTCATCCAGTCTCTTGCCATTTCCCTATAAATTGTTCTTTATTTCAATTAGTGCATCCTTCATTTCTGACAATATATCTTTTATGCTGTTGAGGTCTTCACTAAGTTTCTCATAACCAGTGTTTTGACCTCTGCATCTAATTGATTGCTTATCTCTATTTTGTTTAGCTCCTTTTCTGGAATTTTGATATGTTCTTTCTTTCTTTCTTTTTTTTTTTTTTTTTATATATTTTTTTACCTTTTTTTTTTTTTTTTTTTTTTTTTTTTTTTTTTTTTTTTTTTTTTTTTTTTTTTTTTTTTTTTTTTTTTTTTTTTTTTTCCTTTTTTTTTTTTTTTTAATGATTTTATTTCATTATTTTTAGAAAGAGGGGAAGGGAGAGAGGCAGAGAGGGAGAGAGACATCAATGTATGGTTGCGTTTCACCTGCCTCCAGCCACAGACCTAACTGGAGACCTGGTTTGCAACCTGGTTATGTGCCCTGCTGGGGCATTGAACCTGCGACCTTTGGGTTTGCAGGCCGGCGCCTTATCCACTGTGCTACCAGCCAGGTGTTCTTTCATTTGGGCCATTTTTCTTTGTCTCCTCATTTTGGCAGCCTCTCTGTTTGTTCCTATGCGTTATGTAGAGCTGCTTTGATTCTGTGTCTTGGTAGTGTGGCTTAATATAATAGGTGTCCTATAAGGTCCAGTGGCACAGCCTCCCTTATCGCTCAAGCTGGGTACTCATGGTGTGCTCTAAGTGTGGGCTGAGTACATCCTCCTAGTTGAGCCTTGGTTGCTGTTGGCAGATCAGTAAGAGGGATTTACCCAGGCCAGTCAGCTGCAAGGACTGGCTGTGACTACTGACTACCAACCTCTGCCCTCCATGGAGGATCAGCTGTGCTGGGGCAGGGTGGTATGCTCCAACATCATCTGTAGCTGTTCACTGGGTGTGCCACCCTGAGGTTTCCCAGGAAAATCATATATTTTAATTAAAAAATACATACTTAAAAAAGAAGCAATGAGATAGAAAGAACAAATTATTTGTTATCTTGACACAATCAGTTGGTTAAATTTATCTGAAGGGACGAGTGTTCTAGTTTCTGTATTTAAAGAAAGCATGTTAAAATATATAGACTGATAAAGGAATGTATAACTCTAGGAGTTTTTCATCCAAAATAATTACTTGTGGATGCAAGGATGACTTGATTACTAAAGTTTGCTGTTCTCAGGAGTTATGTACCACTAGGGTTGTGAGGCTGAGAGGCATCCAGTTATATACCAGGTTTAAAGGTTGATAAATCATAAAAGACATATATATATATATATATATATATATATATATTTATTTATTTAGGACAACTTAAAAATATTTTATTTATTATTTTTAGAGAGAGGGAAAGGGAGAGGCAGAGAGGGGGAAAAGCATCAATGTCTGGTTGCCTTTCACCTGCCTCCAGCTGTCGACCTGGCTGGAGACCTGCCTTGCAACCTGGTTATCTGCCCTCTCTGGGAATTGAACCAGCAACCTTTGGGTTCACAGGCCAGCACCTATTCACTGAGTTACCAGCATGGACTTAAAAGACATATTTTTAAAGGGGGGAAATGCATTAAACATTTTTCTTTGAGTAATGTCTGCAGAAAACTTGCTTATATGGGACATATAATTTATAATGACTCCAGCCTTTAGTCCTTGGAAATGAACCAAGCATGATAAATAAGATAGAAACTGGTGAATATTGCATGTCTTGTCATTACAGCATCGTTTTTGAGATTACCTGAAAATACACATGAAAGGTAGTAGCTTGAAAGAATTAGTCTTTATTATAGCTAACTTTGAAGTGTGTGGAATTAATTGAAGAAAGTTGGTTATAATCAACTAATCCAAAAAAAATCTTCCTAAAAATGGACAGAAACACCGTAAAATTTTCATTTCAATAAAAAATCAGTTTAGTTCCATGTAGAAAATACTTTTGGGTCAGTTTTCTTTGACCCATATGTTATTGACCAGAAAATGTGTTTTAACCTTGCACCTTTTGGTAATTTTTGACCTTTGATTTTTCAAATATTTATTAGTCTATATGTAGGTAGGATGGCTTTATTTCTGTTTTTATTTCATTGGTTGGCCTTAGCAAGAATTGTTCTTAGCTAGCTCAGGAGCAAAGCAAGGCGCAATATTAAAAAAAATTAAAAGCATTTATCTTTTAATTTAATTGGATATAATAACTTAAAAATATATTAAACCTGTCCCTGAATAGCACAAATAAGAGAGGAGGTGGAAAATTAAAGAATTAAGGAAATTAGAAAGTTTAAAATGAAGGAAAACTAGTGAAGAAAAAATTTAATATATTGTATACACAATTGATTTTTAATATAGCGCTAATGGAGCATCAGTGTAAAACACCTGTATCCACATGGTTTAGTGTACTTATACTTTACAGGGCATCCAGTGTGTTAGGACTTCCCCAAATTAAATAACATACATCAATAAGCAAAGGGAACTACAAATACAGAAACTCAAAGGAAAATAGTGAATGACCAGGCTGACTTTATGAAACATTTCTGATTGATGATAGTTAAAATAGCAATTTTTAATTTTGGAGTTGAGATAGCATTGTTAAGTAATCAATGATTTAATCAAACTCTTATAATAAACTCTTAACAATAAAATTGTTAAAACTATAAAAAGTTAGGCATAATTTTAAGAACTAAACAAAAGACAAGGATCCTAACTACAAAAGATTTAGAGTTACAGACCTAGGGACCAAAGATATAGAACGTATCAAATATAAAACAGAAAGGTCAAGAAAATGGACATTTGGTAAATCAAAATTAGGTCTGTTGAGATGAGAGATGAGAATTATGTCAAAAAGCATAAAATTTTAAAATGTATGGAAAGACTCAGAGTTCATAATATAGAAGAAACATCAGTTCATTCTGATAAAATAGGATTGAAAAATGTAAATGTATGTTGATTATATGGTTTTACAAAAATTCTCTAAAAATATTCTCAGGTATATTTTATTATTATTAATAGAGAAAAACAAAGGAAAGTGAAATTCCAGAATTCTTAGGTTTACCTGTGTCCCAATCCTCTCACTCAATTTGCTGTGACTTTTATAACCCAACAGTCTGCTGCTCTTTCTAAAACTCCCCTCAGCAAAATAAAGAGTTTGGAAAAGAGATTCGTAGGGGTGCTTTTTCCTGGACTGAGGAGGCACTGCCATTTGACTTTGGTGACATTCTTGCATTAAAATTAGCACTGCATTTCATGCATTTTACTCACCACCAATAATTATTGAATAATTACTGTGTTCTCCCACTGGGGCCTCTCTTTGTACTTTTTCTTCCTAGGGTTTCAGTAACATTGTTGCCTTTTTAAAAAATTTAATTTTATTGTTGTTGTATTATATCCATCCCCTTTTTGCTCCCCTCTGTCCTCTTCCCCACCCACCCATTCCCCTAAAAGTCAATCCTACCTGTTGTCCATGTCCATGGTTCTTCCATACTAGGTTCTTGTCTAAACTGCTCCCCTTCCTTGCTTCTGCCTCCCCTCTCCCCTCACCCACTTTCCCCTTGCCCCCTGGAGGCTTATTCACTGTATTCATATATCTGGTTCTGTTTTGCTTGTTGTTAGTTTTGTTCATTATTGTCCTGTAATGGGTGAGATCATATGGTATTTGTCCTTCAATGACTGGCTTATTTCACTAAGCATAATACTCTCCAGTTCCATCCATGTTGTTGCAAAGGTTAAGAGTTCTTTCTTTCTGCTATATAGAATTCCATTGTGTAAATGTACCAAAGTTTTTTGATCCAATCATCCACTGATGGGCACTTAGGCTGTTTCCAGCACTTGGCTATTGTAAATAGTGCTGCTATGAACATAGGGGTACATAGGTTCTTATGAATTGGTGTTTCAGGATTCTTTGGGTATAGTCCTAGTAGCGGAATTGCTGGATCAAAAGGCAATTCCATTTTTAGTTTTTTAAGGAAACTCCATACTGTTTTCCATAGTGGCTGCACCAGCCTGCATTCCCACCAACAAACAGTGCACGAGAGGGTTCCCTTTGCCCCACATCCTCACCAACACTTGTTGTTTGTTGCTTTGTTGATGATTGCCATTCTGACAGGGGTGAGGTGGCATCTTATTGTGGTTTTAATTTGCATCTCTCTGATGGCTAGTGATGTTGAACATTGTTTCATATGTGTCTGGGCCCTTCGTTTTTTTCTTATTTGGTGCAAATATTCTTTATATCTTTTAAGTATAAATTGATAGTCAACTTTTGATGTTATCTTATGAAATGTAGTGGAAATTAGAAAAAAGGGTAAGAACATATATAGCAGAATGTTAGCAACTATTGAATCCATTTGGAGTTTATATGGATTTTATCATGCTATTCTTTCTACAGTATGTTTGAAGAATTAAAAATTTGGCTACACTTTTTTCCTTTCAAAAATCTCTTAGATGCTATGATGTTTACCTGCAGAACTGAAACATAAAAGGTATTTATACATGAATTTAGCTAATAAAGAAATAATTATCAATAAGCCACCATGAGACAGGTAGTTCACTAAGTAGAGGTAATATAGTGAATGAGGCAAAGTCCCTACTCCTAAGGAGATAAATCCTATGTCAAGTGAAGGGGAGTGACCAAACAAATAAAGGAAAAAGATAATTTCACATAGTAACCCACATTCTAAAATACAAAAAAGAGTACCTATCACAGTGCCTGGGGAGGCCCAATTTACTTTGAGAAATAAATCAACTGAGTTAATAAACAATTTTTAGATTTAAGATAGAGAAGGGTGATAGGAAATTGTGGACTTTGTAATCTGACAGTTTGAATTTAAACTCTGCTCTCTTCACCAGACTTGAATTTAGATCCTATTTTATTCCATTGCAAGTAATAGTTTCTTTTAAAAATATTTTACTGTATTTTATTTATTACATTATTACAGTTGTACCATTTTTAGCCCTTGTACAACTACCCAATATTCCCCTCCCATTTTCTCTGGTGATCCTTCCTCATTTTTTCATGTCCAAAGGTCATGCATGTAAGTTCTTTGGTAACTCCTTTTCCTATATTTGCTCTTGACATTCCACTGCGTATTCTGTAACTACAGATTTGTACTTTAATCCCTTCATCATTTTCCCCATTGCCCAAAGCCTCTCCCCCAACTGGCTACCATACCAATGTTCTCCATATCTATGATTCTGTATCTGTTCTGCTTGTTTGTTTAGTTGGTTTTTTAGATTCAATTGTTGATATTTATTTATTACTATTTTAATGTTCATAGTTTTGATCTTTTTTTTCTTAACTAAATCCCTTTAACATTTCATATAATAATGGTTTGGTGATGATGAATTCCTTTAGTTTTACCTTGTTTGGGAAGCACTTCAGCTGCCCTTTGATTCTAAATGATAGCTTTGCGGGATACTGTATTTTAGGTGGTAGGTCCTTGCCTTTCATCACTTTGAATATTTCTTGCCAGCCCCTTCTTGCCGGCAAACTTTCTTTTGAGAAATCAGCTGAAAGTCTTATTGAACTCCTTTGTAGGTAATTATCTGTTTTTCTCTTGCTATTCTAAGATTCTCTTTATCTTTAATATTTAGCATTTTAATTATGATGTGTCTTGGTGTGGTCTTCTTTGCATCCATCTTGTTTGGGACTCTCGATTTTCTTCACCAAATGAAAAAAGTTTTCTTTTATTAGTATTTTTCAAATACATTTCCAATTCTTTGCTCCTTCTCTTCTCTGTTTGGCACCCCTGTGTTTGGCAACTCTTGAAGTTGTCCCAGAAACTCCTTACACTATCCCCATTTTCTTGGATTCCTTTTTCTTTTTGTTGTATTGATTGGATTCTTTTTTTTTTATCTTCAAAAATCTGTAGCTTTCTTTCCCACAAGCAATCACCAGAAATGGCAAGAGAATAACAGATTCCATTCACAATGTCAGTAATTAGAGCATGACTATGAAAAAACCTGTTAAAAAAATACATTAACCAATGGAAAGACATAAAAATTTCAGAAATAACATACACATTCTTGAGAAGACATGATATTCCATTTCTGCACAGGTGAATATGTGAATTCAGTGGAATTTTCACTTTCTTTTTTTAAAATTTTTTAAATTTAATTTTATTGTTGTTGTATCACATCCATCCCCACCCACCCATTCCTCCCAAAGTCAATCCCACCTGTTGTCTCTTATTTTTTATTGGGTCATTTTTATGTTGTTGAAGTACTCACTGAGTACCTTGAGCATCCTATAACCAGTGATTTGAACTCTGCATCTGATAGATTGTTTATCTCTATTTTGTTTAGCTCTTTTCCTAATGTATAGGTTTTGTTCTATAATTTGGCTTATTTTTAATTTTTCTCCGTATTTTGGTAGCCTCCCTGTGTTTGTTTCTGACTATTAGGTAGAAGTTCTTTGACTCCATGTCTTGGAGCATGGCCTAATGTATCAAGTGTCCTGTAGGGTCCAGTGGCACAACGTCCCCTATCCCCCATGCTGGGTGCACAAATGATGCACCATTTGTGTGGACAGAGTATACTCTCCTCTTGTAGTTGAGATTTAATTGCTGTCAGCAGGTCATTGGGAGGTATTTACCTAGGTCAGACAGCTGGTAGATTTTTCTGTGACACCTGGCCACCAACCACATCCCTCTGTGGAGGTAGTTGGGTGGCGGTGCTCCAAAGTGGTCTGTAACTATTCACTTGGAGCATAGGCTCTAAGGTTTCCCCGGTGGTGCAGGCCAAGGTCTGCCATCACCCGTGTTCCGTCTGGGGTTCCTTGGCATGGCATAAGCTGAAAAGTGATCTGCTTATAGCTGCTGCTAGCACCTGGTGTAGGGCCATCCAGTGAGAGGGATGGGGGCTGAGAGCAGCTATTGCTTGTTGAGTGAATTTAGGAAGGTCTGAAGCCTGTGCCTAGCCCAGCCATTCATATGAAAAAGTCAGTTGCCAGCTTTTATGAACTTATGAGTTGGATGAGATGGAGCCTTTGGTAATTGGCAGGATGGGACTAGCTGTGTGATCCAGGTTGATGAAGTCTCAGATATGGTGCCATTGCATTGTGACTCTGTGTGGGAGAAGGCTCAGGAAGGGCACAATGGCCACTGTCTGCAGCTCTCACCCTGATGCCAGACACTTCAGTTCTTCCCTGTATGCCACTGGTGCCCTTCAAGGTGCTGCTCTGTTTCTGGAGCCCAGAGGGAGTGAGTCTGAGTAAGTACATGTCCAGGGCTCTCCAAGAGGAGATGTCTAAGAATCCAGCAGCTTCTTCTGCTGACCCAACCCATCCTGGTTTTTACAGCCAGAAGTTATGGGGATTTATCTTCCTAGCACTGGCAAGCTGGGCTGAGTGGTCTGGGGTGGAACTGGGATCCCTTACTGCCATAATATCCTTCTGAATTATATCCACCACATGTAGTTATGGGACCAGCCCGTTCTGCATTGCTCATCTACACCCTTTAACCCCTCCTATCTGTCTGGATGAATGTGTTTTCTTTAATGCTTTACTTATCAGACTTCTATACAGCTTGATCTTCAGATGGTTCTGAGTGGTATTTTATCTGGAGTTTAGCTATAATTTTGCTATGGTTTTGAGAAAAGGCAAGCTGCTTTTACCTGCACTTTCATCTTTACCAGAAGTCCAAATAATAGATTTTTAATCAACATTTTCTTGTTCTTGTTTATAAATCACTGAATTAAATAGTGTACCACCACTAGGAGGGGGTGCAACCAATAGAGGAAAGAAAGTGTATAGTGAACAGTAAAGGAGAAGAGAGGAATCGGGAAGACATAGCAAGAAGGACAAGGAAAACAGGGATGAAGATGAAAACAGAAATGCAGCAGCTGAGAGTTAGTGAAGGAATTAGTAGGATTTATTACATAAATATATTACATAAGTATATTTATTATATAGAAGATAGGTTAGAACTGATGCTGTAATTAAACATAGATCAAATTGACAGATATCCTCTTCTGAGTTCATGAGACAATATTAACTTCAACTGTTTTCCCTAGTTGGCATTTTAAGGAAGCTAATTTTTCATAAAGCTAGCGTGTTGTTAGTGAGAAACTTCAGAGGTGCGCAGGGGTAGATTTGAATAAAGTTGAGCCAACCAGGGGGAGAATAGGCCATGGTTTTTAGTGAGTTTAATAAAAGGGTGAGAGCTATTATTCAGAAAAGTGTCTGGCAATCTTTCCATTCTATACCTTGATTTTAAGAGGTTTTCCAATTTAGTTCTTATAAATCACAACAGGTTGGAAATTGGCAGCTGTTTCTTAGACCAGATGCAGGGCTCATTAAAGGAAAAATTTTGATTGAAAATGGTTTCCTCAAAAGTAGCAGAAAAAGGGGAGGAGTATACAAGAATTATCCTGGCATTATGCTGTAGATGTTTTTTATTAAGAAAATTCTAATTCCTAATGATATAAATTTGGAGATTAGTATCATGGCTCCACAAGTATGTATAGAATTTCAGGTGTGGTGAGAAAGTTAAGAGGGGCTTAGAAGCATCCAGAATTAGTTCATATTGATATAGGCAGGCATAGAGATAAGGAATCAGAAACCAAGAGAGCACATCACAATTAAGTAATGGATATCAGAGTTCTGAGGTTTCTGGTATCCTTTTAAAATCTTATAATAGAAAAAGAAAAATAGTTGGTTAAAATTTTAATGAGAAAGTGAAGTCAGAAGTTTCACAGAGTTCCATCTACACAGCACAGCATTTGGCACACAGTGATATGCACTGAATAAATAAGTGAATAGATCAGAGGCACCAGCACTAACGCAGAAGATCCTCTTCCATAGTCAGATTCAGATATGATTTTGGCTTCTCTAGAATATATTTCTGCTTATTCTGGAGACAGCATTCCAATTTTTCACTGGCTAACCAGCTTCATTCAATCTCTACTCATGGGTTTCTGCTGACCTGCCTTCTGCTCCAGGGTGACACCTGACTCAGACTAGAGCAATCAGTATAATTTACAATCGTGGTTTAAGTGACTGGTTCAGAGAAAGACACATGGCTCAAATCTTCTAATCAGGGCTAATCTAGTGAGTGCCCTAATGACTAAGAAAGAGTTATATTCTATCCACTGGGGTTGCTTGGAGTATAGCAGATAAGATGGAAGCTGCCAGGAGCCATTATGCCACACGAAAAATAAGAGCCTTCCTGAGCATTGAACAAGCAAGCACTGATAAAACAGAAGAAAAAAAGCTTGAACCTATGATCTGAGCCCTTGTCTTGAGCTTGAACTTTCACACTGGGCTTTTCAGTTTTGTGAGCCAATCAATTTCTCATTTTCTTAACCAACTCTGATTACATGACCTAGACAAAATCAGTTAAGATAATTTCCGTACAAGGACTAGTGGAGCAATTTTCATCTTTTAGCTGTGAGTGATCACAGGAAGAAGGAAACCTTAACAACTATCCAGGATGTTATCACTCTGTTCTATGCTAGACAATAGCTAAAAAATAGACCTCTTACATTTCAGAAGGTGAGTAATCTGGATTTACATTTTACTTAAATCCATAATGGTTTGGTGTATTTATCAAATCTTAGGTTTTATCTTATTTCATTCCCTCTCTATGCTTCTGTTCCCATGCCCATTGGGTGAGTATTGAAAATAGTTGAATGTTTTTCTCTTATCTAGAGTTAACAAACTCAGTTTTTAAAGCTGTTTCTCATAATTAACATTTTTAAGATTTTTTCCTAGCCTTGCCTTCTCTCTCAATAAGCTGGAGATGGTCAAATTCCCTGTGAGAGATGAAGTATGGGTAGCATAGCATATATATATTACAAATCCATTGTCCACTTAGTTTTAGAGGCTGCCAATCTCTCAGTGCAACTAGAAAAGACATTGCTGGCTTATCTGTCATCTAAACCATGTTGCCTTAAATTGAGGAGGAAGTCAAAGAAAACCAGTTAGCTCTTTTATGTTAACTTTTTTTTTTTTTAGCTTATAATTGTTTTTATTTTATTTTTTTAAAATTTTTACTGTTGTTGTATTATATCCATCCCCTTTTTGCTCCCCTCTGTCCCCCTCCCCACCCACCCATTCCCCAAAAAGTCAATCCCATCTGTTGTCCATGTCCACGGTTCCTTTATACTAGGTTCTTGTCTAAGCTGCTTCCCTTTCCTGCCTCTGCCTCCCCCTGCACCCCCCACCCCACGTTAACTTTTTGAAAGCCATTCTTTTGTCATTCTGTTCTGCACCTTTTTTTTAAGCTGTAATTTCATGAGATTTAGACTGGAAAATTAAAAGACTTTATATTTTATTAATTTTAATTTGGTCTTTTGATATGTGTTTTCATTTTATTTTGTAAAACACCTTCATTGGGCTTTCCAGTTCCAGCCAATTTTTATTTTTATAAAATGTACCATCTTATCCATATGAAATTTAATGATTAAAATGTTGGATGAACAGAAATGCTACCAAATACCACTATAAGCTGCTATTTAGAGAGGCTGGAATCTATTAATTATTAAGTAACTGAGAAAGTAATTAATGAATCAATCATCATTCTTTTAATATATTTGCTAGAAAGATTAAATCCATACAATTACAATTTTCAAGCTCACATATCTTTTGTTTTATTTACAAGAATATAATGAGACTTTGTGAAAGTCTTTAAAATTTAGTCTAGGAGACCCAAGATGACAGAGGAGTAAAGCTACACTAACTTCCTTCCAGGACCATGTAGAAATACAACTAAATTGTAGAGAAATCATCCTGAATAACCAACTGAACACTAGCTAGAAAGAAACCTTATAAACATAGACAGACAAGAACACTGAAAAACATTCAAAGACATGGAAGCTAAATAACATATAATTAAACAAGGAATGAGCCAACAATGAGCTCAAGGAAGAAATCAAAGTATACCTTGAAACAAATGAAAATGAGAACACAACAACCCAAAATCTGTGAGACAATGGGAAAGTAATCCTAAGAGGGAAATTCATAGCATTAAAAGCCTGTCAAAAGCTCAAATAAGCAATCTAAACTTACACTTAAAGGAACTTGTGAAAGAACAACAAAGCCCAAAACAAGTAGAAGGAAGGAAGTAATAAGGATCAGAGCAGAAATAAACATAATAGACTCTAAAATAATAATACAAAAGATCAATAAATCCAGGAGCTTGTTCTTTGAAAATATAAACAAGATTGACAAACCTTTAACCAGACTCATTGTGGAAAAAAAAAGAGAGGACCTAACCAAAGTCAGAAATGAAAGAGGAGAAATAATAACTGACACCAAAGAAATACATAGGATTTTAAGAAAATATTATGAATAACTATATGCCAAAAAACTGGACAACCTTAATGAAATGGATGAATTTCTAGAAATATACAATCTTCTAAAATCAAGAAGATTTAGAGAATCCGAATAGATAAGATTATACTTAGTGAAATTGAAGCAGTTTAAAAAACAAACAAACAAACAAACAAAGAAAACAACTCCCAACAAACAAAAGGCCTGGATAGGATGGCTTCACAGGTGAACTTTACCAAATATTCTGAGAAGAGCTAACATCTCTCCTTCTCAAACTATTTTTAAAAACTCAAGGGGAGGGAAATCTCCCAAGCTCATTTTATGAGGCCAGCATTATCATAATTCCAGAAGCAAATACACTCCAAAGAAAGAAAATTATGGGACAATATCTTTGATGAACATAGACACTAAAATTCTCAACAAAATATCATCAAATCAAACATAGAAATGCATTAGAAAGATCATACACCATGATCAAATGGGATTTGTTTAAGACATGCAAGATTAGTACAATGTTCATAAATCAATAAATGTGATTTACCACATAAAAAAACCCCTGAAGGATAAAAACCACATTATTTTATCAATAGATGCAGAAAAAACATCTATTTGATAATATAGCACTCATTTATGATAAAAACTCTCAACAAAGTGGGAAAAGAGGGAACATACCTAAACATAAAATAAACCTTTTATGGCAAACCTACTGCCAGTATCATACTCAATGGGAAAAATCTACAAGTGTTTTTTTAAGATTGCAAGCATAGAGAACCCCAAAGATTCTATAAAACAACTGCTAGAAATGATACATCAATTTATTTAAGTTAGCAAGATACAACATTAATATGCAGAAATCAGTTGAATTTTTATATACTAATAACTAACAGAAAGGCAAATTAAGAAAACAATCTCATTTACAGTTGCTTCAAAATGTATAAAATGCCTAAGAATAAATCTAAACTAGGATGTAAAGGATTTGTATTCAAAAAATTATAAGAAACTGAAGAAAGAAATTGAAGAAAATACAAATAAGGAAGCATATACTGTGTTCATGGATATGAAGAATTAACATCATAAAATGTCCATACTACCCAAAGCAATCTATAGATTCAACACAATTCCTATTAAGATTCTAATGATGTATTTCACAGAGCTAGAACAAATATTTTGAAAGTTTATACGGAACCACAAAAGGCTCCCCAGAGTGGGTGGGTGGGGAAGAGGATGGGGTGGGGCAAAAAAGGGGATGGATGTAATACAACAACAATAAAATTAAATTTAAAAATGGCTCCCCATAGCAATAGCAATCCTGAAAAAGAACAAAG
The DNA here is from genome assembly GCA_004026585.1 of Noctilio leporinus. NCBI lineage: Eukaryota > Metazoa > Chordata > Mammalia > Chiroptera > Noctilionidae > Noctilio > Noctilio leporinus. The sequence continues at coordinate 86,650 of PVIW01005277.1, read as the reverse complement.
TCAGAGGAATCATGCTACTTAATATCAAACTATGCTATAAGGCTATAATAATCAAAACATGATACTGGCATTAAACCACACACATAGATCAGTGAAACAGAAATGAACTCACATTTTTATACTCAGTTAATATTTAATAGAGAAAGCAAGCACATACAACAGAGAAAAGATAGTTTATTTGATAAATGGTGTTGGGAAAATTGGACAGATATATGCAGAAAAATGAAACTAGACCATTTTCTTTTACCAGATAGAGGAATAAATTCAAAATGTATCAAAGACTTAAATATTAGACCTGAAATCATAAAAATTATAGAAGAAAACAGGCATAGCTTGTAACAATAATTTATCAGATATATTTCCCCAGGGAAGGGAAATGAAAAACTGAACAAATAGGACCACATCAAACTAAAAAGTTTTTGTAACAGCAAAGGAAATCATCAATAAAATAAAAAAAGACAACCCACAGAAAAAAGAACATATTTGCTGATACATCTGATAAGTGGTTAATATTAAAAATTTATATAGAAGTTACAATACTCAACATCAAAATAAAATAAAATAAAATAAAATAAAATAAAATAAAAACTCAACAATAAGTACAAAGGGTACCTTAAAAAAAATTCTATTAAGAAAATGGAGCCCTGGCTGATAGCACAGTGGAAAAGGTGCCGGCCTGCGAACCCAAAAAGTCGCTGGTTCGATTCCCCAGCCAGGACACATAACCACGTTGTAAGCCAGGTCTCCAGCCAGGTCTGTAGCTGGAGACAGGTGAAAGGGAACCATACATTGATGTTTCTCTCCCTCTCTGCCTCTCTCCCTTCCTCTCTCTCTCTCTCTGGAAATAATAATAAATAAAAATCTTAAAAAAAAAAAATGGAGAAAGGACCTGAATAGATATTTTTCCAAAGAGGACATGTAGATGGCCAATAGACACATAAAAAGATGTTCAATCTCACTAATAATTTAAAAAATGTAAATTAAAACAGTGAGATACCATTTCACACCTGTCAGATTGGCTGTCATCAATAAATCAACAAATAGCAAATGCTGGCAAGGATACGGAGAAAGTGGTGCCCTTTGGCACTATTGGTGGAAATTTAGATTGGTGTAGTCACTTTGGAAAGCACCCTGGAGATACCTCAGAAAATTAAAAATGGATCTGCCTTTTGACCCAGGGATCCCACTCCTTGGAATGTATCTGAAGGAACCCAAAATACTAATTCAAAAGAACATAAGCACTTCTATTTTCATTGCAGCATTATTTACAAATATCAAGATATGGAAGCATCCCTGGCTGGTAGCACAGTGGATAAGTTGCCAGCCTGAAAACCCAAAGGTCGTTTGTTCGATTCCCCAGCCAAGGCACAGAACCAGGTTGCAAGCCAGGTCTCCAGCCAGGTCCGTAGCTGGAGGCAGGTGAAAGGCAACCATACATTGATGTTTCTCTTTCTCTCTGCCTTTCTCCCTTCCCTTCTCTCTAAAGAATAATAAATAAAATCTTAAAAATAAAAAGATATGGAAGCAGCTCAAGTGTCCATCAGTAGGTGAGCAGGTAAGACAATTATGGAACATTTACATAAGGAAATGCGACTTGGCCATAAAAAATAACATTTTTTCATTTTGTGACAATATACCTAGATGTACCTGGAGAACATTATACTAAGTGAAATAGGCCAATCAGAATATACAAGTACCATATGATTTACCTCAAGTATATACTCTAATGAACAAACTGAACTAACAAGGAAAATAGAGACATGCTCATAGAGAGCAGGATGACAGCTAAGAGGGATGGGGAAGGTGGGGGTTGGAAGGATTGAGCAAAAAGGGAAAAGGATTCATAATCACAGACAACAGTGTGGTGATTGTGGGGAGAGGGGGTTTTAAGGGGAGTAAATGGTAATGGAAAAATACAAAATAAAAAAAAATAAAATGTAGTCTACTTGTGACATTCCTCTGAGGTATTATTAAGCTATTAGACCAAGAATGTGGTTCAAATCAAAAGAGTTATTGAGCCTGTGAACCCAAAGGTGGCTGGTTCGATTCCCCAGCCAGGGCACATAACCAGGTTGCAAGCCATAGCTGGAGGCAAGTGAAAGGCAACTGTACATAGATGTTTCTCTCCCCCTCTCCCTCTCTCCTTACCTCCTTCTGTAAGAGCAATAAATAAAATCTTAAAAGTTATTGAAAAGTGAAGGGATTTTATAGAAGCATTTAGGTTATTGAGTAAGAATTATAGGGATGGAGTTGCATAGTTTTAACACTGGAATTTGGAGTTAATACAATGCAATCCCAACATAAGATAGGCAGATAGATTTGGAGAAGTTGGATGAGTTGTGTAAGATCTTGTTCTTAGGGGCAAAATGATCTACAACATATTTTGCTTAACATCATGTGCAATGATGGCCTTATCATACCACAATATCCCACTGTTGTTCTTAATTTCTCAGTTAACTGGCTGACTCTGTTTTTATCATTGATGAAGATCTTACTAAAGGTATAAGAAGCAGGTAAATATCTTCCTTGCTAGGCCATCATTTTATTCTCAAGTGATGTTTAAATGTGGCACAGGTGAAAATAAAATCTTCCTTTTCTTTCTTAGCCTACCTTATACTGAAGTTCTCTACAGATGAACACATAAGACTAGATGTTTCATTTTCTAGAATTATTCTTTTTAAAGTCTTTCTTCAATAGTTCCTTGTTATTTATTTTTTGTCTTTTGGTTTACCTTATGCTGAAGTTCTCTACAGATGAACATGTAAGACTAGATATTTTATTTTCTAGATTATTCTTTTAAAAATCTTTCTTCAATAGTTCCTTGTAATTCCCAAATATAAGTTTTATCTATGCACTGCTGTTGTGTATTGTTGTATTAAGACAACTGAACCACAGTTTACAAATTATTTCAGATAGCATTTAACAGATTTTTGCATCAGAAGCAAACGTCTAAGGTGGAGAGATGTGAAATAGAACAGAAGTTGACAGCTTGGACTGAAAATTGGCTAAGGGCAGAAGTTAAGGGTAGAAGTACATGGAACAATTTCAAGCAGGCCAAGGAATACTTTGAGGAAGATGGAAAAAAAAATCACTAGGACACATAGTGTTTATTTTATGTCTGACACAGTTTAAGCACTTTATATCCATTAACTCATTTGAGACCAAGATGATCCTACAAAGTAGGTATTTAATTGTTTATTTTATACATGAGGTCAATGAGGCAACTAACTTGACCAGGTCACATGCCTCATATGGGGCAAAACTGAAATTTGAGTTCAGGAAATCTGGATCCAGGGGCCATGCTCTTTACCTTTGGATTCAGGTGAAATTGAAATGTTTGAATCATGTCTTCCAATTTTATACCATGTAGGGCTTTTAACCTAGTTACAATTTTAATAGTTGTAAATAAGTGCAAACATTTGGAAGAAATATTGGACTATTTTTTCCAAAACTAATTTGAGGGCATCTGTTCTATATATGATTGACATCCCTTTGTACAACATAGTTGGGAGAAATTCCAATATTATGTCTTGTCCTCTGATGTTAAAATCAGGACTCAAATTTTTAGGTTCTTTCACAGTTGGAGCTTAGGCTTGATTGAGTTGGGCAAGTCAGATATGCATGGGCATGATGCTTTGATTTGGAGAAAGCAGATATTGTTGCATGGGGCTTCTGTTTTGCTTGTGTCTGGTACTTGTTGCAAGTTCAATTTCCTGCTGCAGAATAGTCATGAGTGCCAGTAGCAGCGTGATGGCTGTAAGTCAAATTCCTCCCCTAATACTTAGCGGAGGTGGCAGAAGTGGCATTGGTGGCAGTTTCTTACCAGCTGTCAGGCATGATTTTGGCCTTTTATTATACCTGGAATTTAAGACCTGAGTCAGCTTCTCCAGCCATCTAAACAATTCTGTGAATTACTTACTGTGCAATAAGTTTCTTTTCTGCTTTAGTTAGCCAAAGAGAATTCTGTTGCCTGACCAACAAATGAGTCAAATGAAACAGCAGTTCAAGGTTATTTTTAAAAAGAGGAGTAAAATAAGTTCTAGGAGAATTAAAGGATTACTATAAATCTTCAAATAATAAAGAGATGAAAATATATGTTGACATACCTATCAAATGGCCAGTTATGAGATAACCTTGTAAGTGTTAAACATTTAAATTTATTGTGTGAAAGTGAAAGATAAAATATAAATAGCCAAAGGAGGGAACTTTTTAAAAAAATATTTTATTTATTATTTTTAGAGAGAGGGGAAGGGAGAGAGACAGAGAGAGAGAGACATCAACGTATGGTTGCCTTTCACCTACCTCCAGCTATGGACCTGCTGGAGACCTGCCTTGCAACCTGGTTATGTGCCCTGGCTGGGGAATCGAACTAGCAACCTTTGGGTTTGCAGGCCAGCACCTTCCACTGTGCCACCAGCCATGGCTAGGAGGGAACTTTTATAGCAAATAAAATACATGGAGAATTGTGTTCTTTAGCATATAAGTTATAATAAACACATGAAGAGCACAAATAGAAATAGGTATTATAAAAATAAATGATGAAAACATGAAAATTTGAACAATGTTTAACCATATTAGTTACTAAATAAAAATGAGAAAAATTGTATGTTTTGTCTTCCGATGATTTAGCAAATATGATTTTTTTAAAAAATATTTTATTTCATTATTTTTAGAAGGAGGGGAAGGGAGAGAGGCAGAGAGGGGGAGAGACATCAATGTATGGTTGCTTTTCACCTGCCTCCAGCCACAGACCTGACTGAAGACCTGGTTTGCAACCTTGTTATGTGCCCTGGCTGGGGAATTGAACCTGCGACCTTTGGGTTCGCAGGCCGGCACCTTATCCACTGTGCTACCAGCCAGGGCTGCGCAAATATGATTGTTATGTTGGTGAATGAAAGTGAAATGCTATTTTAAAATTTAAATTATAGAATACTCTCAGAAAATTATATGACATTTATAAGAGCTTTAACATATTCATAACTTGAAGTAATAATCCAATTTCTGGGAATCTATTAACATGTGAAGATTCAATCATAATAAAGAAAAGGCTTTATCCACAGTGAAGTCCATCAAGGTCTAGTAAAAGTTATAATTGCCCTAAAAGTAAGAGAAGGGTTAGGTATACTCTGGTACATTTGATAGATAAAATAATAAGTTGTCATTAAAATAGTCATAAATAGCCCTGGTTGGTGGCACAGTGGATAAGGTGCCATCCTGCGAACCCAAAGGTCTCTGGTTTGATTCCTCAGTCAGGGCAAATAACCAGGTTGCAAGCCAGGTCTCCAGCCAGGTTTGCAGCTGGAGGCAGGTGAAAAGCAACCATCCATACATTGATGTCTCTATCCCTCTCTGCTTCTCTCCCTTCCCCTCTCTCTAAAAATAATAAATAAAATCTTAAAAACATAGTCATAAATAATTTCTAGTTGTAAAAATGTTTATTGTATAATGGAGTAAAGTTAAATCACTAAATTTCACAACATGTTTATACATATGTATTTAAAATACCCCAACACTACAAATGTAATCATTTAGCTAAATGAGCATACAAAATACAAAATACATTTTCACAATATACTCTCACAATAGTACAGAAAAGGGAGGCATCAAATGCTAAAAAGATACTGGGTCCAGAAAGATTTTTGGTTCAAATAGACACTGTCCCTGCTTTTTGAGTTGTTCTAGTCATAGAAAAATAAAAGTTATGAAATTATTTATGAAGTTGTTGTAGCCATAATACAAAATTGGATAAGGACCATTGTATATAAAAGAAATATTTTATAGCATGCTATGGCTGAATTGTGTCTTTTTAAACTCATATGTTGAAGCCCTAACCTGCAATAATTTCAGAATATGACTATATATATGAAATAGGGCCTTTAAAGAGATGATTAAGCTAGAATAGAGCATGAGACTGTGTCCTAATCCAATCCGACTGATGTCATAAGAACAGGAAATTTGTACACACAAAGAGATAGCAGGGATGCATGTGCACAGAGGAACAACCATATGAGGACATAGTGAAAAAGTGGCTACCTACAAGTATAGGAGAGAGGTCTCAGAAAACTAACCTGCTAACACTTCAATCTTTATCTCTAGCCTATAGAGCTGTGAGAAAATTTCTGTTTAAGCCACCCTACCTATAATATTTTGTTGTAGCAGTCCTATAATACATATATTATAAAATTTGATATGAAAATCTTAGTAAAATATTTTAAAAATTCAGGTCCATATTTAGAGAGAAGACATTATAAGCATTAGTCATTTTCTTAGGAATGCAAGGATGGTTCAACAGTCAACAATCCATCAATGCAATAAACTGAAGATTAAAAAAAATAACAGTTTTATTGTGATATAGTACACATACCATACAATCATTGGATTTTTAGTATCTTCACATTTTCTTTTTGCAAATAACACCATAAAGTTTAGATCATTTTTATCACTCTTTACCCATTAGCAGTCATTTCTATTTATCTCAACCATTTAGTATCTGATCACCATTATTCTATTTTCTGTCTATGTACCTTCTATTCTGGACATTTCACATAAATGGTATTTACAACATGTGAACTTTGTGACAGGCTTCTTTCATCAAACATAACATTTCAAGGTTCATCCATATTGTAACATATGTGAATTCTTCATGCCTTTTCATTTACTTTTTGGCAGTGAACAATTTGGCTTAGCTTTTACTTTCTTCTTACCCAAAGCCTCAAGTTCAGCAAATGATGAAAGATCTTGGCTGTGATGGTGAAGGTTATGTGTCAACTTTGCTAGGCTATGGTACCCAGATGTTTGGTTAAGTCAGTCTAGATGGGCCCTGTTAGGATAGCTCAGCATGTTGGAGCATCATCCCAATGTGCCAGGGTTGTGAATTGGGGCATACATAAGAGTTAACCAATGAATGCATGAATGCATGAAACATGGAGCAGCAGATCCATGTTTCTTTCTCCCACTTTAAAAATGAATGAAAAAATAATCTAGATATTGCTCTGAAATATTTTTAGGTGTGATTAACATTTAAATCAGTAGACTCTGAGTAATGCAGATTATCCTCCATAATGTGGGTTGGCCTCATCCAATCAGTTGAACGCTGTGAAAGAAAAGGCTGAGATTTCTTGACAAAGAATTTTTGCTTCTAATTGCCTTTTGCAGGCTACATAATCAATCTTCCCTGGATTTCCAAACCACCTCTCTGTCCTACAGATTTTAGACTTAATTCTGTGACAGCATGAGCCAGCTCCTTCAAAGAATTTGTTTCTATATGCATGTGCTATTTGTTCTGTTTCTCTGGAGAATCCTAATACAATTGCTGTTTCAGGTATTTCCTTGGTATGTGCACAACCTTCCCCATGTATGTAGCTCTCTATATTCAAATAATATTTAATAACTTTTCAAGGCCTCTTACAGGCAGCTTTCTCTAGGTCTTTCTTTTAGGTTTTGGCCAGGCTTTTTTTTTTTTTTTTTTGCCTCAACTGATACTACAGTTTACAGCTTTAGACAGCTATAATGTACAATAATTGTTGTTGATTATTTTAAACAAATACCCTGGGATGGGACGTTTTTCTTGGCACCTAGCTTAAAGTAATACAAGTGCCCTGTGAATGGGGCTTTTCCATGGAGCTATGAGATGGATTGAATGACAATGCCATGAGGATGGGACTTTTTGAGAAGCTGCCTTCACCTTTGGCCTGAAAGGCCAATTATTTACACATCTATTGTGGATGTAAGGCTCATAATTTTCAAGATTGTAGTGGAGTGGAGAAAAGATAGAAGTACATTAGGTTATAATGACACCAACCCTGATATTTTAACTAAGGTTCCACAGTTTTTCTTGAAGAAATCTATTTTAGACTGTTACTATACTTTTATGGAGGGGAGAAATACTAAGATCTTCACTCCATCAATCTTGTAGTATTACCTCCATTTGTCTTTAGGTAACTTTTTATGAAATACAATTCCTGGGTGCATGAATGCGTGTGTGTGTGTACACTCACACTTTTCTGGAATGATAGGCAGCAAACCCTTAAAGGTGCTTCTCTGCTGGGTGGGGTACATGTTGATGAAAAAAATGGGATGAGGACTTTTAATTTATTTCTGTGTATTTTGAATATTCTAAAATGAACATGTTTTTAAAATAAAAAGGCAAAGAAAAAGAAAAACACTCTGGGTAAATTCACCAAAATTCACTAGTGTTTTTTATGGGGTGATAGAAATATGGATCTTTTTAATTTTTCCAACATTTTCCCAAATTTTAAATTGAAATATCAATTTTTATAATATTTTCTTAAAATAAGAAAATAAAAAATATGACATGGGTTTCAATCTCCTACCTAGGTGCTCAGAATAACACAAGTGAAAGAAACTAGTTGATGTTATTTGGGTGCTTATTATTTGCCTACAAATATTAAAGTCACTTACTTTCATGTCAATCATATCAAAATTAATGTTTGATATAAAGTCCACATAAACACAATGTAAAGTATTTGTTTGGATTTTCTGGTATTTTTGAAAGGCATAAAACACCTGGGATATTCTTGTGACCCTGAGTTTTGAGATTATATTAAAAATAATTACATGGGATATTTTAAAAAATATTTTATTTATTATTATTTCCAGAGAGAGAGAGGAAGGGAGAGAGGCAGAGAGGAAGAGAAACATCAATGTATGGTTGCCTTTCACCAGCCTACAGCCATGGAGCTGGCTAGAAACCTGGCTTGCAATCTGGTATGTGGGATATTTTCTTAAATCTTCAAAAGAGGAGGCATTGGACTATTTGTGAATAGCAAAAGCCTAATGGAGGTTGAACTCTCCTAATGTTGACTTGTAAAATCAGTTAGTTGTAATTATGAATATAAGAAATAATAAAGCATCACATAAAATAAGAAGTGTTAGCCTATAAATTAGGCTCAGTCCAAATAGACAAGGTAAAGGAGGCAAATAATGAGAAATACTAGCTAAATTTGATGATTAATCTAACAACTATGATTTATATATCTGTGGTGCTTTATACAATGTCTTCTATGGGAAAATTAAAAAGTGTTGTATTTAGTTCAAATATAAATCCTGACTTGTCCATTATTAGCTGTACAATATGAGAAGATGTTTAGTTTACTCTTTTGAACTAAATTCCTAATGTGTAAAATGGATGTTATATCTCATAGTTTTAGTGGGGTGATTAAATAAAATACAATTTGTAAATATTTGACAGGGGGGGTACCATTAGTGACTGCTTCATGGTTAGAAGAAATTATTAAAATATTACAAATATAATATTTATTAACATTAGAAAATTCAGATATACTTAAACATGTCTAATATTTAACTTGATGTTTTAGAATGTTAGATACAAGCAATGAAACATGTGTCTTTGCGGTTCTTTTGGCAGACAATGTTACTGGCCCTTAATTCTCAATTTTGCTCACAAATGGAAAGATCAATTGCCTTTTAAATCCTGAACAGTAGGAAAACCAGTTTTCACATATACTGAGATTTAGAATTATTTTTATTTGCCACAGTTTTGTCTTTCTTGTTATGTCTCATTTGAGTCAATGTTAAAATGAGTCTGCTTTTATTCATATACATTAGTTGGCAGCAAGATACAAATAGTATGCAACAGGTTGAATATCTTGGAGAAATATAATGAAAACAAACACTGTGAATAATCCATACTATGAAAATCAATTATGTAGGTAAATAAAATCAAAACACTTTTCTAGGATTTACATTCTTAGTTTTATTGGTCATAGTTTTACATGAACAGACATCCCTCAAAAAATGTTAGTGAACAATTTTTCATATTGTATTAATACTCAGAGAAAAAGTTTCAAACTTATTTTACACATTAGGAAAAAATGGGTGGTATGTTCTATAAATGTCTATTAGTTTACAGTTTCTTCCAACTCTTCAATTTCCTTGTGGGTCTTCTACCCAATTTTCCCATCAATTATTGTAAATGGGGAATTCAAGTTTCTAATTTTTATTGTTGAATGATCTATTTCAATGAAAATTCTTCAATTTCTTCAGACTTAGGTTGAAAACAATTGACTTTATGAGAAGTGTCATAGATCTGGAAAAGTCCTATTCAGTTCTCTATCTTTTATATAAAATTTTATATACCATGAGTTATCAACTCATAGCATTCTTACTGATTTCCTCTTTCCTCTGATCACTGTTACCATGTTCATGTTCTAAATGCACTAGCTCAATTATTTCCATCTCTGTTGCCCATCACCTGTTTAGTAGCATCTAGATTCCTTAATATAGCATGCAAAGCCTTGGGTGTTGTGGTTCTCTGTACATCTGCACTGTCTTAGCTCAGGCCGCCATACAAAATACCACAAGGGGTAGCTTATAAAACAGAAATTTATTTTCTCATAGTCCTACACATTTGGAAGTCCAAGATAAAGATGCTTTCAGGGCCTGTTTCTGGTGAGACCCCTCTTTCTGGTTGTAGACAATTTGCCTCATGCTGTGCCTTCATATAGCCTTTCCTCTGTGAGGTGAGAGAGAGAGAGAGAGAGAGAGAGAGAGAGAGAGAGAGAGAGAGCGCTATCTCTAGAGTTTCTTCCTCTTCTTTTAAGGGCATGAGTCCTATTGGATTAAGATCCTACCCTTTTGACCCCATCCAAACTTACTGTTTTACAGGACCTATTTCAAATATTCTCTCCTGGGGCAAAATATTATTTTGAGGTGGGACACAATTAAGTCCATAGCATGTATTATTTAGCATTAAGTTCAGCTGAAATTGGCTGAAAATCCTAAAATAACAGTGGCTTAAAAAGGATAGAGAGTTGTTTCTCTTTCATGGGAATGTAGGTAGTTGTGAGATGATATGGCTCTTGACAGTGTCAGGAATCTAGGCTTCTATTTTGTTGCTTTTCTAATATCCAAAAGAGTTTCTTTATTTCATTTAAAGGCATTTCTGGATGTTGTTTATATCCAGAAGATGTCCATTAAGAGCAATTATCCAGAACTTAGACACATGGCCATACCTAAATGCAAGGAAGCTTGGTATATGCAGTCTTTATTTGAGATGGATATTCCATTGTTGAGGAAAATGAGTATATTCTAGGATAATTATTACCCTCTGACACAGCATTTTCTAACTTTTTGTTCTCCTGCTTTTTATGTACAAGTTCCCTAAGTTTTAGCTAAGCTGAATTAATTCTCATTTCCTACCTCTTTGTGAGTTACCATTTTAAGTTTTGATTAAGCTGTTATTTATTTTTGAAATGTATTGCCTGTTTAAGGTATATATATATATATATATATATATATATATATATATATATATATAACTTAGTCATACTTCTTTAGAAGAGGGGAAGAACATTTTGTCTTTCTACAGAAACTGGCCAAAATTCACTGAAAGAACTTCTCTCTGAATGATCATGGTCTACTCTGAGCTATAGGGACTGACAAGGCTATTCCTAGAATGTAAAAATGTCTGCTATATTATGATCCTGGTGAGTGATTTATATGCAGTGAAACATTGTTGGTGATGGTAATTTAAAAATAAAAAGAACTTGTTTTTAAAAAATTATATTTTATTGATTTTGTTATTACAGTTGATCCATTTTTATCCTCTTAATCCCCCTATACTTAGTACCACCCACTCCCCTCATCAATGTTCATGTCCATGGGTCGTGTGTATAAGTTCTTTGGCTACTCCATTTTCTATACTGTACTTTACATCCCCATGGCTATTCTATAACTACCTATTAGTACTTCTTAATTCCCTCACCTTATTACCCATTCCTCCACATTCCCTACCATCTGGCAAACATAAAAAACTTCCCTGTATCCATGTTTCTGTCTGTGTTCTTTGCTGTTTGTTTTTCAGATTCAGTTGTTGATAGATATGTCTCTATTGCCATTTTATTGTTCATAGTTTTGATCTTCCTCTTTTCCTTAAATAAGTCCTTTTGACATTTTATATAATAATGATTTGGTGATGACGACCTACTTTAGTTTTTTTCTTATCTGGGAAGCTGTTTATCTGTCCTTCTATTCTAAATGATAGCCTTGCTGGGTAGAACAATCTTGGCTGTAGGTCCCCACTATTCATGACTGGGAATATTTCTTGCTAATCCATTGTAGCCTGCAAAGTTTCTGCTGAGAAATTAGATGACAGTCTTATGGGAACTCCCCTATAGGTAACTAACAGCTTTTCTCTTGCTGCTTTTAAGATTTTCTCCTTAGCTTTAATCATTCACTTTTTAATTATGATGTGTCTTAGAGTGGGCCTCAATGCAACCATCTTGTTTGGGATGCTCTATTCTTCATGAACTTGCATGTTTATTTCCTTCACCAAATCAGGGAATTTTTCTTTTTCTTTTTTTCTTTTTTCAAATAAACTTCTACTTTATTGATCTTGCTAGTCTCTTTCTGGCACCACTGTGAGGTGATTGTTGTAATGCTTAAAGTTTTTCCAAAGGATGCTTACACTATCCTTGTTTTATTGGATTCTTTTTTATTCTTGTTCTGATTGATTGTTTTCTGCTTTCTTATGTTGGAAATCATTGAATTGATTCTCCATTTCATCCAATCTACTGGGGAGGGTTCATAAAAAGGACAAAGACCTCTATTCTGCCTTTCTATCTGGGAAAAAGCTGTTCCCCACCTTGTGCCTTGACACTAGAGACTTCATTTCCTTCCTGTATTCCACTGATGTATTTCAAACTGCTACTCCAGTGTGGAGCTCAGAGTAAATCTGAATAAGTTCTTGTGTGGGTTCCTTTAATAGGAACTACTTGGGATTCTAGAAGTTTCCTCCATCAATGCAATTCCCGTTGGTTTTCACACCCAGAAGTTATTGGGACTTATCTTCCTGACACTGGAACCTAGGGCTGATGACCTGGTTGGGGCTGGGACTCCTCACTCCCAAGATATCTCTCCCAATTTTTTATCTACCACATGTGGATGTGGGACTAGCTATCCCACATCTCTGCTCTTTCTACCAGTCTGGATGGATATAGTTTCTTTAATTCTATAGTTGTTGGATTTCAGCTTGATTTCTAACAGTTCTGAGTGATGGTTTTTTTATAATTTAATTGTAATCTTGATATGGTTGCATGGGAAAGAAAGCCACATCTGCCTATGCCACCATCTTGATGGAAAATTCAAAGAACATATTTTTAGAAAAATGTTTTATATTTTACTTGTAATTTTCCAAAGCAAATTTTATCAATTCCATAGTTTGATTTGGGGTATATATTGACAAGATTGAAGTAAAGTAATATTTTACAGTTTTTAATTAATGGCTATTTTTAATTGTTGGAATGATAGGTAGCCCTTTATTTTTAACTTGTATAGTAAATATTAGTTGCTTCCTCCATTACCCTTAAAAAATATTTTTAAAGTTTCAAAGAACTCTTATCAACTTTGTTGAAAACATTTTCTGGGTAAAAGGATAATCAAAGATATTAAAAATTTCATTTTATGTACATGTATAATTAAAAATGTTTTTCATTACAACTGAGTAGAATATTTGTTATTAGAAAGGTAATCATTATTAAAGATACCGGATGTGGCCTTGTACCAGATGTACAAGAGAGCTACATCTTTATCAGTGATGGTTGATAGTAATAGTTTTCTTTCTGTACTTTACTAAACTCTTGACTTTCCTGTCTTTAATTGCCTCTTTTAAAAAACCTGATCTTTTATAAAGCATGATTTTTCTGGCATGCATTTTTTTTTTGTCTTGTGGTTTCCATCAGTCAGGATGGGTGAGGTTGTGCTGTGAAAACAAACAATTTATAATCTTAGGTTATAACAGGTTAAAGCAACAGAATTTCTTACTCATGCTACATGTTCAGCAGAAAATGCCAAATGGCTCAGCTCAGTAGTCACTCAGGAACACAGGGTGATGAAGGATACAACCTAACCTACACTTCCACAATCTCAGGGGTAAGGGAAAGAGGATGTTCTTACAGATTCATCCCGGAAATAACACATCACTTGACATTTTATAAGGCCACATCTGAGTTCAAAAGGGCAATGAGGTATAATATTCCTAGAGGAGGAGAAGCCAAGTAATTGTGAAGAATAACATAGTTTACCATAGTCTTGACACAGACATGTATTGTCCTTGAGGAATGTTTGGTGTTACAGAATTAAGACAAATTCACTGATATAAATTTGCAAAAGAATATTTCTAGGGGAAGACAAACTGGCGGATTTGAACAACTACCTGTTACTTAAAACAGTGGAGAAGTGGACTCACATTTTAATCTTGAGAAGAATGAAGTTTGGTAAAATGGGCCCAAGAACTAGACCCCTGGATCCAAGTAATTAATTTCAGGCTTAGTTCAAAAGGCAGTAGTCAAGGAAAATAGCAAATATATTTACCTAATTAAATGATTGTTTTTTGGAGTGATAGGTAGCCATTCTCTATATTGTACCTGAGGCTTCTAGCTGAATCAATCAGTAGTTTTCTACTTACCTGACAAGTGTTCTACGGCTCAGGGACATTAAATGCTTGGTAACTAATGAAATGTAAATTTGCCCTTTAAGGAATGTTCCCAAGTACTAAAATATATAATCTATAACCATGTCCATTTTATTGATCCCTTACAAAACTTTACATATTATCACAATTATAGTTAATCACAGGGTATAACTTTTCTTTGAAAATGATAGATAAATATCATTATCTATGTTACCATTTATTGGGCAGCCAGAGATTATCAGCTAATTATTTTGAATTCTTACATAACTGTAAGATATTAGTTCTTCTTAGCATTAAAAATGAGATTAAGGAAGTTAATTTTTTCTAGATTTTCAAGCTAGTCAGAGAATTTTTGAATTTTAAACTCATCTGCCTGATGTCAAAATCAACCTTCTTTCCTCTCTATCACAACTTCCCACTACACTATACCAAAACTATGATGCTGTATTTTCTTTGTATATTTTTCTTTTGAAGTTGATGTTGTTGACAGTGTGATTAATCAAAAGTTTGCCAGACATGACTTGTTCCTGAAAGAATGTGAAGTCTGGGTGACTTGCTCAGATTATTCACTGAGCTTTTTCCTCTTTGTTCTATATACTGCCACCCTATGTTGAGGGTGATTATTCCCCCTAATGGATTTTAACATACTTTCTGATACTGAAGTATTTACAGAAGGTAGTTTTATATCAAGGTGCATCTGCTTAAAAGGCCAGTCCTAGTCTATTTTTATAAGAAAACTAGTTGACGTCACAAATTTTCATTTGCTGTCCTGAAGCTTAACACTGTGAGCTATTTTGAATAAAAGAAAGCTTATTTCCACCATATAGATAAGAAAACTGAGAAACAGTCAGGTTAAATGGCATATTATAGTTTCTAACAAATCCACTAACTTTGGCATTTTTTAGTCTTCTCATTGTGCCAAGAAGGAAAAGAAAGAGAAGGAGGAGGAGAAAGATGAGAAAGAGAAGAAAAGGAGTAAAGGATAAGGAGAAGAAAGAGGAGGAGAAAAGGAGGAGGAGGAGAAAGAAGAAGAAAAAAGGAAAAAGTAGGAGAAGAATGGAAAAGCCAGATGAACATAATTAAAAGAATAAATTGATGATAAATACATATTAATAATACCTTTAAATGTAAATGCCTTAAATGCTCCAACCAAAATACAAATGTTAGGTGAATGATTAACAAAACAAGACTCATACATAGCATCTAAAAGAGACCCAACTCAGAACAGAAAGTACACACAAACTAAAAGAAAAAAGATGGAAAAAATGTATTTCATATAAATGAAAACAACAATAACAATATAAGCTGGGGTAGCAATACTCATATTAGGCAAAATAGATTTCAAAGCAAAGTCCATAGCAAGGGACAAAGAAGGTTGCTACATAAAATTAAAGGGAGTAGTTCAACAAAATGATTAAATCTTGTAAACATATATGGACAAAATGATTAAACCTTGTAAACATATATGGACCCAATGTGTATTTTCTCTACATGCACTTATTTATGTGGAGAAAATCTTGATGGACATAAAAAGGGAGAATGACAGTAATATAGTTTTAGTAGAGAATTTTAACATCCCACTGACATCAATGAATAAATCTTTCAGGCCAAAAATCAAAAAGGAAACAGTGGCGTTAAATAATACATTAGATTAGATGGATTTAATTGGTAACTTTAGAACATCCCATCCCAAAGCATGGAATATACATTTTTTAAAAAGTGAAGATGAACTGTTTTCTAGAATAGACCACAAGTTAAGACAGAAAACAATGGTCAGCAAATTTAATAAGATTGAAATCATATCAAGCATCTTCTCTGATGCTTTGAAACTAGAAACCAATCACAAAAAATACCCTGTAAAATGCACAAACATGAAGGATAAATAACATATTTCTAAACAATGACTGGTTTAACAATGAGATTAAGAAAGTAATCAATGGATGTCTTGAAACAAATGGAAATGAACATACAATAACCCAAAACCTGTGGCAATCAGTAAATGTGGTCCTAAGGGGAAAATTTATAGCATTACAGACCTATATTAAGAAAGAAGGCGGCCCTGGCTGATGGCTTAGTAGATAGGTGCCGACCTGCAAACCCTAAGGTTGCTGGTTTGATTCCCAAGCCAGGGCACATAATCAGGTTACAAGTCAGGTCTCCAGCCAGCTCCATAGCTGAAGGCAGGTGAAAGGCAACCATACATTGATGTTTCTCTCTCTCTGCCTCTCTCCCTTCCCCTCTCTCTAAAGACAATAAATAAAATCTTTTTTTTAAAGAAAGAACTATTTAAAATAAACAACCCATATTTACATTTAATCAATCTCGAAAAAAGAAAAAACTACAAAGTTTAAAGTGAGTAGAAGGAAGGGAATAAAGACGATTGCAGAAATAAATAAGATAGAATATTAAAAAATATAATAGATCAAAGAAACCAAGAGCTATTTCTTTGAAAATATGAACAACATTGACAAACCTTTAAACAGATTCATTGTGAAAAAAAGAGAGGAGACCCAAATAAATAAAATCGGAAATGAACATAAAGAGTAACAACTGACACCAAAGAACTTCTAAGGGGTGTATGAAAATGTTAAGAACAACTATATACCAACAAATTGAACAATCTGAATGAAATGAGTATATTCCTAGAACATACAATCTTCCAAAAGCAAATCAAGAAGAATCAGGCAATTAAAATAGACTGATTACAATGAGAGGAATTGAAGTAGTTTTGGAAAACATCCAACAAACAAATGTCCTGGACTAGATGGCTTCACAGATGAATTTTACCAAATATTCAAAGAAGAACTAACATCTATCTTTCTCAAGCTATTCCAAAAATGTTTAAGAGGAGAAAGACTTTCAAGCTAATTTTATAAGGCCAGCATTATCCTAATTCCAAAACCTGATAAAGATACTACAGAGAAAAAAAATGATAGGCCAAAAATTCCTGATGAACATAGATGCAAAATCATCAACAAAATGTTAGCAAACCAGATCTAGCAATACATTAGAAAGGTCATAGACATAGAGAGTAGGCTGATAGCTCAGGGTAGGGGAGATGGAGGGTGTGTGTGTGTGGAAGGATTGGGGGGTGTGAAAAGAGAGAGAGAGAGAGAGAGAGAGAGAGAGAGAGAGAGAGAGAGAGAGAGAACAAACTCAAAAATAAAAAAAGATCACACAATATGATCAAGTGGGATTTATTCTGGGGATGCAAAGTTGGTACAAATCCTCAAATCAATGAACATGATATATCACATAAACAAAATGAAGGGTAAAAACCACATGATCATATCATTAAATGCAGAAAAAGCACTTGATAAAATCCAGCACCCATTTATGATAAAAAACTCTCAGCAAAGTTGAAATAGAGGGACCATAACCATAATACAATAAAGACCCTGTATGACAAACCCACAGCCAACATCATACTCAATGGTCAAAAACTAAGAGCATGTCCCTTAAGATCAGGAATAAGACAGGTATATTCACTTTCACCACTCTTATTCAATCTAGTATTGAAAGTCCTAGCCATAGCAATCAGAAAAGAAGTTGAAATAAAAGACATCCAAATTGAAAAGGAAGAAAACTGTCATTATGACATGATATTGTATACCATGATGATTCCAGCAAAAATCTACTAGAATTGATACATGAATTCAGTAACATAGCAGGATACAAAATAAATATCCAGAAATCAGTTGCATTTTTACATCAACAATGAACTATCAGAAAAGGAAATTAAGGAAAAAAAAACATTCGGAATTGCTTCAAAAAATACAATACCTAGGAATAAATTTAACCATGATGTAAAAAACTTGTGCTCAGAAAATTATAAAACACTGAAGAATGAAATAAAAGAAGATACAAATTAGTGGAAGCATATATCATGTTTATGTATAGGAATAATTAACATCATTGAAACGTCTATACCCAAAGCAACCTATATTTTCTTTTTTAAAAAAGAGTTTATTTATTATTTTTAGAGAGAGAGGAAGGGAGAGAGGCAGAGAGAGAGAGGGAGACATCAATGTATGGTTGTCTTTCACCTGCCTCCAGCTATGGATCTGGCTGGAGACCTGGCTTGCAACCTGGTTATGTGCCCTGGCTAGGGAATTGAATCAGCAACCTTTGGATTCGCAGGCTGGTGCCTTATCCGCTGTGCCACCAAGGCCTAGCAACCTATATTTTCAATACAATTCTTATTAAGATACTAATGGCATTTTTCACAAATAAGAACATATAATCTGGAAATTTATATGGAACCACAAAAGATCCTGAACAGCAATGGCAACCTTAAAGAAGAACAACAAAGTTGGAGAAATCATGATACCTGATATCAAACTATAGTATAAAATCATAGTAATCAAAACAGCATGATACTGACATAGAAATAGATATATAACTCAATGGAACATAATAGGGATCAGAAATAAATCCATACCTTTATAGCTAATTAATATTTGACAAAGGAGGTAAAAACTATATATATATATATTAAGGCAGTAAAATCTTAGACATTTTTCATTGCATTATTTCTTCTGATATATCACCTCAGCCAAAGAAAACAAAAGAAAAAAAATAAACATATGGGTTTACATCAAACTAAAAACTTGCACAGAGAGGAAACCATTGACAAATGATAAGACAGCCCACTGAATGGGAGAATATATTTGTTAATGATACATCTGACAAGGAGTTAATATCTAAAATTTATAAAGAACTTATAAAACTTAACACCAAAAAAAGCCAAAAAATTCTACTAAAAAAAAGACAGAGGAGCTGAATAGATACTTCTCCAAAAGTGACATACAGATGGCCAATAGACAAGTGAAAAGATGCTCAGTGCCACTAATCATCAGAGAAATGCAAATTAAAAGCATAACGAGATATCACCTCATACCTGTCAGAATGGCTATCATCAATAAATCAACAAACAACAAATGCTGGTAAGGGTGTGAGTAAAGGGAAACCTTTTTGCACTGTTGTTTGAGAATGCAGATGGGTGAAGCTACTGTGGAAAGCAGTATGGAGTTACCTTAAAAAAGTTTAAAATGAAACAGCCTTTTGACCCAGTAGTACCAGTTCTGAGAATATATTCTAAGATACCCAAAACACCAGTCAGAAAGAATATATACACTCCTATGTTAATAGCATTATTTACAATAGCCAACATCTGGAAAGAGCCCAAGTGTTCATCAGTAGATAAATGGATTAAAAAGATGTGGTATATTAACCTAATGGGATACTACAAAGTTGTAAAAATGAAAGTAATCTTACTTTTTGTGACAACGTGGATGAACCTAGAGAACATTGTGCTAAGTGAAATAAGCCAGCCAGGGAAGGACAAATACCACACAGTCTCACTTATATGTGGAATAAACTGACAAACTAAATAGAAACAGAGGCAAGGATACATGGAGCAGACTGACAGCTGTCAGAGGGGAGGTTCAAGGCAGGACTAGATAAAAGTTGAAGGGATTAGCCAAAGAACATACATGTATAACATATTGATACAGACAACAGTGTGTTGATGGTCACTGAGCAGGTGGAGCAGTGGCTGGGAAGGCAGGGAGAAAAGATAGGGAAAATGAGGACCTCAGCAATAGTGTCAACAATACAAGAAAAAAATTATATCATCCCTATGTTTATGCAACGACATGGATGGATGTGGAGAACATTATACTGAATGAACTAAGTCACCCATAGAAAGACAAGTATCATATGATTCCTCTCATATGTGGAGTCTAATGAACCAAATGTGCAAAACAGTGACAGATTTACAGACAGGCTAACAGCTGTCTGAGCTGGGGTGCTGGGTAAGGTAGTGTAAGAATTGAACAAAAAAGAAAACTAAGAATATGGACAATAGTGCGAAGATTGCTGGAGGCAGAGGAGATGAAAGAAAATGGAAGATATAGGGGGGGATAAATGGTGATGGATTGAGATTTGACTTGGGTTGGTGAACACACAATGCAGAGCACAGATGATGCTGAAACTTGTATAATTTTGTTAACCATTGTCACCCAAGTAAACTCAAAACGAGAAAAGAAGATGAATGCAATAGAATAATGGATAATAGTCTTGATATGTACTTTGAAAATCATGATATCGAAAAGACCATTCTTATTAACTTTCAGGAAAATATACATTAAAAGCAACAAACATGCATTTTGGAAAATTCTATGTCTGTATTTACCGAAGTTGAATATATGAACCAAATAATTCCAATGCTAGGTAAATTGCCAAAGATATGTGTACAGCAGTTTATCAAAAGACAGAGGCCAAAATGATCATAGCTGTGTTGTTATTGAAAAATAATAAAACTACCCAAATTTCCACCAACCACAGAAAAGATGGATATATTGTGACATATTAATACTTGACAATGAGAATGACTGAACTGAAACTACATGCAACAATGTGGGTGAGTCTCACAAACAAAATATTGAGTGGAAGAGGCTAGATAGAAAAGAGTACACACTGTGTGGTTCCATTTATATAAAGTTCAAAAATAGAAAAACATGCATGTGTAGGAATCTGATTGTTGGTTACCTTGAGCAATGGGGAATTAGGGAAAGAGTAATAAAGGGATAACAATGGGATGCTAGTAATATTCTATTTACTGACTTGGGTTAAGGTTAATGGCTATATTAACTTTGAATACTCATGAAGATATATCCTTATGACGTAGGCACTTTCAATATTATATTTCAATAAAAATGTATTTAATTCCAGGTGTGCTTTTTCTTTCTATCAGAATTTTCTTGGACTTTAATAATTCCTTTAATCTGTCCACTTATACAAAAGAGACTCTTGGCCATTTCTTGCCCCTTAGATGAGATCACAATCAAGGAACACAATCAGGTTTAGGTTGGCTAAATAAAATCTTACTTAGAAATTAATTAGTATGAATCCAATGTAAAAACCTCTGCATTATACCACACCCTTGAGCCACTCTTTACGAATATGGGTAGTTCAGAATTGTTTAGCTATAGTTTTTTGTTGAAGAGAATTCTTAATTAATATTTCTTACAAAGTAGGCAGAAAAATTAATTTTGCTTGTATAAAATGCTGAGCCTAATAATTTTAACCTGTCTTTATTATTCTTTATCCTTATTTTTCTATATTTTCTTTTTCTTTCTTGCTCTCTTTTGGAAGGAAAACATTTCTGTTCACTTAATGGATCTCATACTTTAAAAAAATTCACATCCTTTGATATTTATCTTGATTTGGATGTCATTTAGAGTGTTTGCAATGAAAGAGATTTTCTATATGCCTTTCTAATATTTAGTATCTGTCACTGCCACTAGACAGGTATGTCCCTGGTTTTGTCTTTCTTTTTGATGAAATATTCCATGAGAATAATATGAGGTGCATAAGCATTCATTTTAAACAATTAATTTTAAATATTAGGTAAGGCTGTTAGATTTAGAGACCAGGTTTATTTACCTAAATGGAAGTAAGAGTCTGGTGTAATTTTAAATATGATGAATTTTGTGTGACCATTAAAAATGTGATACAGGTGGTAATTAAAAAAACCCATTTGTGGTCTGGATTTATGCAAAACAAAATTACAGAATCAAACTACTACCCAGATGGGGTCTTCAAAGACTCTGATTATGCTTTAGTGTATCTAGAGAATTCAAATATGCATGAAAACTTTTTATATTCATTTTTACTGAGGGTTATAAAGATGGAAATTGAAAAAACAGTTTTGGAGGGGGTAGGTGACTGTAATGAGGTATTATTAGTAATTAACTATAGTATATATTGTATTTTGTTCAGATATTAGTTTTTGCATCTTTTCCCTATTTCCCTTCAAACCCACCCAAGTTTAACTTTTTTTCTTTCTTTCTTTTTTTTTTTGGGAAATTGAATTTATCGTAGTGACATTGGTTAATAAAACTTAAGTTTCAGGTATATAGTTCTGTAATACATCATCCATCTGTGTAATATATTACGTGTTCATAATCAAAGAGAAAGATAACTAGTTCATGACTAACTTATACTCCACCTCTTCTATGGGCCTCTGATTATCTGGACCTTCCTTTTCTTTTTCTTTTTTTATTTAAAAGATTTTATTTATTATTTCCAAAGAGAGGGGAAGGGAGAGAGCAGAGAGGGAGAGAAACATCAATGTATGATTGCCTCTAACCTGCCTCCAGCTACAAACCTGGCTGGAGACCTGGCTTGCAACCTGATTATGTGCCCTGGGTGGGAATTGAACCAGCGACCTTTGGGTTTTCAGGCGGGCAACTTGTCTACTGTGCTACCAGCTAGGGCTCATTTTCTTTGTAGTATTAAGTTTTTAAGGGTTTACTTGCTACAGACTCAGCTAAAAAAAAAAAATGACTGTAAAGAAATTCCTAGTCAGTACCTTGTACTCAAGTCTCTCGCTCTTTTTCTGACCTCCACCTTGGTTGTCCTCCTTTGTTTTTGTTAAGACTCTCCTCCTTCAGGCTGTTCCCAATCACACCCTTTGCTTCCTTTATTTTTATTTACTTACATAAAGAAACTCATCTCAGATAGGTATTAGTTTTTCTGTCCTTTTCTAATCTAGACCCTTGGGGCCTCAACATAAAACATCACTTGGCCTGCCAAGTGGCCCAAGATGTTTTGGCCAGACAAAAGGCCAGCTACTTCAAAGGGTTATTCTGCTTGTTCTTGGGAGACATAAATGGTTTCAGTGTGTTCTATTTTTTTCCCCTCTCTGCTAGAAATATATGAACATAAAATGTCACAAAGGAATCTTTGCCTTTCCCTTCTCACAATTATTGATATCACTAGTCAGACACTTTCTCATTGCATAACTAGGCAGTCTTTTCTTCCATTTACAAGTTTGCCCACATACAGCTATCTTGAATTGAGTTGTGACTGACAGCTGTTAGAAGGTGATGCCTTCTATCACCTATGAGTGCCAAGAAGCAGAATCAAAAAAATGAAATGATCATAAATGTTTCTTGGAATAAAAAATAATCAGTGAGAGGCCAAATTTGTCATCACTGAATAAAATTTTTATTCCAAGTAACTAAACTATAGGATTACGTAATTAAGTTTTATATTTAACTTCCAAATGCCATTTAAATTTGGCTCATGCCTCTTCTAAGTTAATGATTCCTAATGGCTGAGTGAGATAAAATTCAGACTCTTATGTATATGAATATTTGTACTTATGTCACATGTATACATGTGTGTGCATGTTTATATGCGTATTTGGATAGACACTTCCTGCAACCTGCCTCCACCAACAACAATTTAATTCACTCCCTTTTCCAGTCTTATAAGAATAACTGCTCTAAGCAAGCATTACAAAGTGGTTAGCTATGTGATCAATTTCTTTTATAATTATATTCAGTGAATCAATATGGCAATTTTGATGCAAAATATTGTTGGTGCTGCTTTTACTGCTTTTAATTATTGTTTGAAAGCATGCCCTTCACTGACCACACCTTTTCTTTAAATCCATTAGAAAGTAAAAAACAAACAAAAACAAACATACAAAGAAAAAACCAAGCATGCAATCTTACAATCTTTATCAGCTTCATTAGAAATTATAATTTAAAATTTCATTTGTTTTCCTTGGATACATGAATTCATGCACAGAGAACAAAGTTAAAACATAATAAGAAGATATAGAATATGAAAGAAGTAAGTTTCTTTTTATTGCTGTTCTTAGCCACTCAGTTCACTTCCTCAGAGAGAATTGTTTTAGTTCTTTTTCTCCCATAAACTTTCTGTACATACATAAGCATAAACATTTACTTACCTGTTTATTTGTGTATATATTATTATCTCAGAATAAGAGAGAGAATAGAAAGAAGTAAATTTTCCTTTTATTGCTGTACCCAGCCACTCGGCTCACTTCCTCAGAGAGAATTATTTTAGTTCCTTTTCTTCCATCAACTTTCTGTACATACATAAGCATAACATCTATTTATTTATTTATTTATTTATCTATGTAGTATCTCAGTCCTACTGTTTATTATTTATGTATCTTACAAAACATTTCAGAGCAGCACTTTTAAAAATTGTTTAAAAATCTTATTGTATGGTATTAATAAATTTGCTTAAAAAATTGATGGCTACTTGATTTGTTTCTAGCCATTGGCTATTATTTATATACACATGTCATTATACATGTGTGCAAGTACATTGGTAGTATGATAAATTCCTAGAAGTGGAATTGCTGAGTATGCTAAATTGACCTCTATGGAGATATACCAGTAACAGTGCTATCTGAAATGTGGCCCTCAAACAGAATGTATACTTTAAATTATAATTATTACTGTAATTTTACCTTCATAATTCTTCTATAAAGTATGTATTATTTGCCTAAGATAAGATGAAATTGAGGCTTCTTGAGCTGCTTGCTACTTGTCCAGGATCCCATAAACTCCTGAGTCAGAAACACATTCAAGAATAGTCTTTTCCCTGGCCGGTAGCACAGTGGATAAGGCACCGGCCTGCGAACCCAAAGGTCGCTGGTTTGATTCCCCAGCCAGGGCACATAACCAGATTGCAAGCCAGGTCTCCAGTTAGATCTGTAACTGGAGGGAGGTGAAAGGCAACCATATATTGATGTCTCTCTCCCTCTCTGCCTCTCTCCCTACCCCTTTCTCTAAAGATAATAAATACAATCTTTAAAAAAAAAGGGAATAGTTTTCTCTTTCTCTGAAAGAACAAAAGTGCAGGTTCTGCCACATGGAAACCAGGTTTGAGATTTGACAGAAGGCAATTCAAGAGACATCCTTGAAATACAACATATTGAAGTTTTACTATGTCAAAGAGGATTGTCCCTGCCCCTCTATTCCTTAGGTATATAGAAAAAGCTATGCACAGATAAAAGACAAAAAGAAAAAATTCTGGATATTTTTTATGAAAGATCATCACTCCCTCCCTCATTTGCAAAATAAAAGATTAGACTAAATTATCTCTCAGAATTATATTTTAAACATAAATCAACATGATTAAATGTGAGATTTCAAAAGAAAAATTAAACCCAGGATAAATATTTAAAAATTTTATTAAAAAAATTCTTCCTTTTTATTTTGGTTTGACATGTAAAAGGATAAAGACTAAATGCATATCTATCAACAAAGCATATAATCTCCCCCCCCCCCCAATTAATGAACCAGCAGAAGAGAAACAGACACATTCATAGATACAGTGAACATTTTGATGGTTGCTGATGGGAGGTATGTTAGGGGGATGGGTGAAAAAGGTGAAGGGATTAAGAAGTACAAATAGGTTATTACAGAATAGTTATAGGGATGTAAAGTACAGCATAGGGAATATAGTCAATAATATTCTAATAACTGTGTATGGTGTCAGATGGGTATAGGAGATTTATTGGGATGATCACTTAGTAAGTTATATAATCACTGGGGTGTATACCTGAAACTAATATAATATTCTGTGTTAACTGTAATTGAAAAATATAAAGTGAGTAACATAAAAAAAGACTGCAAACCTTCCAGACTTGGTATGATATGATGTTTTTCTCTTTCTGGGCAATGTAGTATAATTCTCTTCCATTAGGATCATATCATTGCCCTGTACTGTGCATGTGAAATGGGTGCATAACCAAGAGTGATTTAGAGAAAAGAAGGTATTTAGCTGTCCAAATTGTCTGAGCACCACAGCATATTTCTCATGATGTTGCTCTAAATAATGTACATTTATAGAGGTGGCATTTAATTTGTCATGGCATATGTTTTTTTTTGAGAAAACATGCTGATAATTGTGTGGTTGGTTCTTTCTCGTGTTCTAAGAAGGGGTTACAGACTGAGTTATCAAAGTACAGCTGTATTTTCACAGGTTTTGCGAATAGTGCTCCCACTTCCACTTTGTCCTCTGCACCATTTTTTTTTTTCAAGTTAGGGTTTAAAAAGTCAGCACTGGTTTGGAAAAGAGGAGAAGTAAATGTCAGAAATGAATCTTTTTTGCTTGATCTTTTAAATTTTGGAATTCTGTTTATGAAAAACATTGCAGAAAAGGGCTTAAAAGCTAATCATTTCACATCCCTCCCTTCCAATAATTTGGAGTGAAGTAACTGTGTGAATTTTGCAGACTCAAGTTAATACAATGATATTTTAAATAGTAGACACATTTTGTTATTTATCTACCTATTAATTAATTAATTTCCATAGTTCAGAATTGTTTCAGATAAACTTATGGTTAAAAAGGCATCTTGGTTATTTGTTTAGATTTATGAGATGCCCTGCACACCTACTATGTAAGTAAGCATTATTTCCTTTGATTTAATTTCCTTAGTCTTTGGGCACTGAATAAATTCAGGTCACTGAACAAATTACAGGTGGAGATGATAAAGTCCAGAAGCCAAATAAATAAAAGCTGGAAACCTGGAAGTAACCTGGAAACCCAAATCAGAAATAAGGAGTAAAAGAATAATAGAAAATATTTTTATTTTGTTGGGGGGAGGGCTTTCACTATTTTTCATTATCTTTTTATGTTTTTTCTACTGCTGTTAAGCTAAACAATATATTTTTCTCTAGATCTTTCCTAATTGAAATCTGCCTTTAGAAATTAAAAAACTGTAATATTAACTTCTGTAATCTTCCCTGTAACTATTTTATATGTATGGGAATTTGCTTATATTAAAAATATCCCATATGCAAAAACAAAACCAATGACTTAGGCCAATCATTGCCTTTCTCCTATCTGATTGTTTTATCCTTTGTGGAAAATATTATCTTAAGAAAATTCTGTGGGTTCAGAATGTAAGAAAGAAAAAAGTTCTGGAAATAAGAAAGCATGGATGATTCCACTTGGGAGTGGAGCAGACGGAGGTGGAAGCAGACAAGGCTTAGAGGGATTTGGACTTGTACCTCCACTTGCTCAATAGGGGCAACCCTATCTCTCCCTGCCCAGTGGGAAGCAAGAGTTTCACCAGCTTCCAGATATGAGAAGGTTAATGTTCATATCAAGAACCAGGAAAAACCTCCACTTAAATGAGAAGAAACAATCAACAGATGCCAGCAGTAAGATGGCACAGATGTTGGAATTATGAGAATTTTTAAACAGTCATTATAAAAAAGCTTCAAAGAACAAAATGATAAAAATGAAAGAATAAAAATCTCAGCAGAAAAACAAAAAAACATGGAGACAAATTGAATTGTAAAACTAAAAAATAGAGTAACCACCACCCCAACCAAACAAACAAAACAAAATACACAATATTTACTGGATGGACAGAAGAAAGATAAATTAAAGTGAAGATAACAAACAATAGAAGTTATGCAACCTGAAATAAAACAAATGGGAAAAATAAACAGAGCTGCAGGTATATTTGGGATTCAACATTTATGTCATTAGAATTTCAGAAGAGGAGGAGAAAGATGTGGGATTGAAAAAGTACTAGAAGAAATAATGGTTGAAATTTCTTCAAATTTGACACTAGATAAAAATCTAGAGAATCAAGAAGTAGAACAAACCCTAAACATTATAACCTAAATAAGCCTAATGCCAAGGCAAATCATGATCAAACTCCTAAAAACAAAAGACTAAGGAAAACATTTAAAATCAATGAGAGTTAAATAACACCTTACCTATAGGGAAAATGAATTTGAAAAACAGAGGATTTCTCATCAGAAACCATAGAAGCCAGAGAAAGTGCCACATATTTCAGGTGCTTCAAGAAAATAACTGTCAACTCAGAATTCTTTATCTGTTGAAAATATCCCCTAAGAATAAAGGGAACTTAAGCCATTTTCAGATGGAGGAAACCAAGAGAATTTGTTACCAGCAGAACTACCTTAAAATAATGACTAAAAGAAGTTTTCTAAACAGAAGGGAAAGATACAAGAAGGTATCTTGGAATATTAGGAAGGAAGAAAAGACAATGGAAAAAGTAAAAATATGAGTCAGTACAATTGATATTCCTTCTTCTATTGAGTTTTTCAAATTACATTTGATGTTACTCAGTGTCTGATGGGGCTCTCAGTGTATCTGGAGGAAATATTTAAAACAATTTCATTATGAGTAGGAGAGAGCAAAGGGACTTAAAAGGAAGATTTCTGCATGCCACTCGTACTTATAAAATAGCAATATCAAAACCTATGAAAGTTGTGTGGATATAATGTAATGCCCAAAAAAACTGCTAAAAACTACATGTAAAGATGAACTTGAAAACACTGTAGCTAAGCCCTGGCTGGTAGCACAGTGGATAAGGTGCTGGCCTGCAAATTCAAAGGTCGCTGGTTTGATTCCCCAGCCAGGGCACATAACCAGGTTGCAAGTCAGGTTTCCAGCCAGATCTGTGGCTGGAGGCAGGTGAAAGGCAACCATACATTGATGTTTCTCTGTTTCTCTCCCTCTCTATGCATCTCTCCCATCCTCTCTTTCTTATTATGGAAATAATAAATAAAATCTTAAAAAATTTTAAAAAATCATTGTATTTAAATCAAGTCAGAATTTCTAAAAAATTTTCTTAAACACAAAGACAACTATTAAAATTATTCATGGACATTTAGGAAGGTAATTTTTATTACTAGAAATAATGCATTATTAGAAATAATCAGTTTGTTATTTTTGCCTTCTTCCTAGAATCCAGTTGAAGGGTGCTGCAAAGAGCCAGCAAATATTTTATCTGAAGTGGGAAAGGCAGTATGTAGGTTTGGAGGTGAGGCCACTTGGGATAGAGGATGGGCTTATAGGGAGTGGTTGGGGTGAGATGCTTAGTGAAGGTTGAGCAAGACTGTAAGCAATGGAAGAATTGGTTTAGAAAAATTAAAGATGGAAAAGGAGCAACAGCAACACAAAAGATGTATTATCACTCACATCTTCTACTTTCTAAACTTAAAAATACATTAAATTATATAATAGGCTAAGTAGATTATGGAGAGAGTGTGGGCCTGGCTGTCATGAAAGCTTTACTTTCTTTTTGGCTAAATTAAGTTTTGAGACAAAAACAACAGACTGACCACACTTGTCTTCTGGATTAGCCTTTCCATTGCTGGGAATGGTAGGGTTCTGCTGATACTTGATGCTTAGCACTAACATTGACACTTGACAGAATGTCATGTCATGAAATTTATCTGCAAGCAGTGCACAACTATTTTATTTATCAGACTATAATGGAAAGTTGAACTAAAGATACTTTTCACATACAGTCAGTAGCTGCAGGGTTGTGTAATATAATTAAAGGAAAGTCAAATCTTGACTTTGGGATCCAGCGTTGGGGTGGGGGCTATCCTTGCATTAAAGGAAGAAGACTCTTCTGTAGGTTCAATGTGAAGAGGGAATAGAGAAACACAAACACACCTATCATAAGGTCAATTATTTTAAAATTACATTGAGCATAAAGCATTTTCAGTGACAGAGATATACAGTGACAGAGAATAGCTATCATTTTCTTTCTTTTTGTCTTTTGCTTCCTTTCTTCCTTTATTCCTTTCTTCTAAGAGAAATAATGCAACATCATTCTTCCAATCTATTGCGTTAGAACTTGGACCCAGATTGCCTTTTTTTTGGTAACCCAGCAAGTACTTTTTTGTACTTAATTAGTTAAAAAAAGGACTGTATGGGATAAGGTGCTGGCCTGAGAACCCAAAGGTCACTAGTTTGATTCCCCAGCCATGGCACATAATCAGGTTACAAGTCAGGTCTCCAGCCAGGTCCTTGGCTGGAGGCAGATGAAAGGCAACCATACATTAAAAAAAAGGACTATGTGCATATAGTATAGCATGCCCATTTTTATTAAAATCCATTTATTTCCCAGCTATTGTTAATGATGTCTGTCCAATAAATACTATTATTTTTTAAACCAAAATAAGTTTTCTGAATTAGTTTTCATGTAACTATGGTTCCATGTATTAGTATGATTATTTCTTTTCTATTTCAATCTCACTTCTCTGCTTGAATTCCACAGTGCTAGAATGAAAAGTAATAAACTAAGAAAAAAGTGGAGTATGAAATATTGTTCTTTGTGGCCTTGGAGTCTTTAAAAACCCCATCATTTTTTGATATATGATTATTCTGAATCTAAGTGAATTTCTTTAGAACATAAACAATCCTTTTGTCCGACATGCTTCAGAAGCCCAAATATGTAATTAGTCAGTTCTATGTAGTTTCAAAATAGAAACCTTTCAAGTTGAATGGAAAAGAGGCATTTTCATGACTAATGGGTGTGTACAATTTGGGTTTCTTTCAGCATAGAACCTACCCTAAAGAAGAAGTTCCATGGTGTATCCTAACTCTAAATAATGAGTTTACATGAACTCTTCAGGCACTAGTGCCCTATTAGTTTTAGATTACTTTGTGAAAAACAAAAAACAAACAAACAAAAAAAACCAAAAACAACAGGTTATTCAGTAATTATGCAAGACTGAACATCTTTGTGAGGAGCTTGGTCTTCTTTTGTACTGAATTACCTGGAGATGAATTGTCTATAGTATTCCTCAGTATATTGTCTTCCAATGCTCTTGTGCACTCAGGCTAGTATTGAAGAAGTGATTGGTAAGATATTCAAGCATTTTAAATGGATACTTTGTATATACATGTGGGACAAATAACCATTTTTATATATTTTAAACCAGTTTATTCAACTCATAATGAGTAATCACTTAAAAGACATACAGTAGTTGACCTTTGGGATGTTTAGGAGTATTAAATCAGATGGGCCTATGGTGAGAGTGAGAGGTAGAAAATGTAAATGCTAGGGGAACAGTTAAAAAATATAGTGACTTATCACATAGCATTAGTGATTTTATTTAAAAGACATTTATGCATTTTGAATTATGTATTTAAAATATAAACTTTTAAAAGGAAAGGAATGCAATTGGCATTCTAATAGCTTCTCAAAGTGGAAGAAATTGGTCAAGAAGGTACCCTCTATGTACATTGCACAAGAGTCTACCTTTTGC
Organism: Noctilio leporinus; assembly: GCA_004026585.1. Classification (NCBI taxonomy): domain Eukaryota; kingdom Metazoa; phylum Chordata; class Mammalia; order Chiroptera; family Noctilionidae; genus Noctilio; species Noctilio leporinus. Next base: position 55,315 of record PVIW01005277.1, on the reverse strand, counting down.
ATATGAAAGTATGGATATGGTTTTGCTTGTTGGTGTGGAGTCAAGTCCTCTAAAAACTACAAGGAGGTGTTTTTCTTTCCTCATGCCACGCATTGTAATCTATGTACAGTAATTTTTCCTCATCCAAACTCCACCTAAGAGGATGTCATGTTGAGTGTGATTTATGAATAGAATTTTAGTACTTCTTGAATCAGATGGAGTGGAAAACAAGTGGATTTGTGAGTTAGTGAAGAAAAATTCATTTGCCTGTGATACTGTTTTCTGTCCAAAGTCTTGTATTTAAAATGTTGAAATAACTTCAGCAGGACTCCGACCTTTTGCTGTAGCTGTTCTAGCCACGGTGCAAGCGACTCACACAAGGCGGCTGCTGAGTTAGCAGGAGCAAAGCTGTGTCTCTGCTCACCCTGGACCAGCCCCTTCCCCGGGGAGAAAATGCTTTGTTTCTTACACTTCACCCTCTCCTGCTATTGTAGGGAGTTTTCTTTATATTTTCCAGAGTGAAGACCTACTTCTTTTCCTGGAGGGAAACTGCTGGAGTGAGAAGCATAATTAGAAGTGTAGCTATTGCGTTTGGTTGTGCTACAAACACAACAGAGCACCCCTTTCTCTTCCTTGCATGGGACTAGGTATTCATCGAGTCTCTAAAAATAACTCGTAATGTAGTATTTGATTTTTTAAACTATTATAATATGTGATAAATGAATAGTGAAAATGTAGATATATTTGGACTGATATTAACTTTTAAACTTTATCCATTTTGTAGTTGCTAGCATATGCAAAAATGGTTTGGACAAAGATATTTTGCTTGAGACTCAGTCAAGCAAACTTGATAATAGATGTAAAATTAAACCAGGTGTTAGTGCATGTCTCATTTGAAATGAATGAGAACTGGAAAAAATTAATCCTGTTAAGCTGATTAAAATGTGTCACCCTCTTTTAAGCTTACACCATTTGCTCTCAGAAAAGAAATATTACCCCATGAAAGCATAGGCTTTCATTAATATTGAATTGTAATGTCCTATCTGATAGGAGTATCTATCAACTAGGTTCAGCATTTTAAAGCCTCCAGTGACAGCAGTATCAAGTTGCTTCAGGTGAATTGTAATCGTCCAGCCAAAGTTAGAATCAGTTCAATAGGACTATCCCCCATGTTTATACGATTGCAAGTGATGTCAAGAGGTGAGATGTTTGATGAAGGGAATATGATTTCTCATCTATGAAATGCTATTCTCATTTGTCCCTTTGGGGAATATAACTGTCAAAAGCAAAAAAGAAAAGATAAGCTGGAAAAAGAAAATCTTTATCCAAAGGGGACCATAGAAATATCTTTTTAATCCAGGTTTAACAGAATTTATTAATCTTGATTGAAAAAATATAAGCAGCTCATCTACTTTTAGTCAACCACATGTAGTAAAATACACTGTTGCAGTGATCACCACGGATTCTGTGATTAACAAGCCTGTATTGATCACTCTTTATGAGCGCAGTGGACAGAGCTTTTGGATAGCCACATTTCCTGGAAAAACCACTGACTCCTACTTTCTTCTAGCCTCCAACCTACAGATTTAGCCCCCCTGGAAGCCCTAGAGAATTTTTTTAGCTCCCTTAGCTTTCTAGTGCTCACAGAACACTTTTGTATATGTGCTCTCACAGGTAAGGTATTTTATTTTAAAAAAATTTATACTTCCTGATGATGCTGTATTGACAAATAGAGAAAAAAATAGATGTGAGATTTTTATACAGGCAGTTAACGCTTTTAATTTCACATTTAGGCACAATGAAGTGTACTTTGTGTGTGAGCTGCGATTAATATTCTATGACATTGAAAAAGCATGGTTTTAATATCTAATTAAAAATGGATTCAGTGTTTGGATCCATTTGGAAAGCAGAGGCCTACCTAATTGTAGATAGCTATTTAAAAATTTTATTAATGATGTATAAGACCACCTAGGCTAATGTCTGCATATCTGAAGTACTTTTTGGCACTTGATTATAAACAGATTTAGCTAACAAATCAATCACATAAAATAGATTAGAATTATACTGGCAAGAGTTTTTTCTTTTAGTCATGTCTAATTAATAATAGAAAGCATTTCAAGTTTTATTATAAATTTTAGTTTGCTGCAGTTTTGAAGATAAATTGTGCTGGCAATGTTGGTTAAGCTTTCCAACTGACCTCAAAAGAGAAACCCCACAACAATTTTATCTTGTAATTGTGTGTGTGTGCATGTGTGTGTGTGTTTGTGTATGTGCATGCATGAGAGAGAGAGAGAGAGAGAGAGAGAGAGAGAGAGAGAGAGAACTATTCCTGATTGTCTTGAACAACATTTTATTCTAGCAATTGGCACTGACAGAGTAAAAGAAAACAAACCATGGAATGCCAAAGGAGGAATGAGTATGTTCCCTCTATTCATAAGTAAGTATTCCAATAACAGAGGTAGTTCTTTTTGGTGCCTCCAGGAAAATTTAGGTGCTCTAGTTATACATACTGGACCTATAAGAACTGTAGAATGGGGTCTCTGCAGTCCTCAGAACTCCTCTCTTACTTCTTTGTCACTACATAAGCCATAAATGTTAAGCATAGTTTAAATATCAATGCAATAAAAGAACGACATTAGGCCCTGGCTGGTGGCACAGAGGATAAGGTGCCAGCCAGCCTGCAAACCCAAAGGTTGCTGGTTTGATTCCTAGCCAGGGCACATAACCAGGTTGCAAGCCAGGTCTCCAGCAGGTCTGTAGCTGAAGGCAGGTGAAAGGCAACCATACATTGATGTCTCTCTCCCTCTCTGCTCCTCTCTCTTCCCCTCTCTAAAACTAATAAAATCTCTCAAAGAAAATTAAAAGAATGACATTAAACCATTTCTCCTGTGAGTAGAGAATATCCCATCAACAAATTTATTGATTGAATGAGGGCACTCAGTGAGGTAGATCTTTCTCATGCATCATCCACTCCTGAGAGAAAAGTGAGCACTTCTTCTAAGTTGTGATAAATATTTTAGTTTATGAACAAGCCTTATTTAGGCAGTGAAACAGTAATTTAATGCAAAAATTAACACAACTTCAAAACACCTTGTAGGGATTCTGTAAGCAACATATGAGACAAATGATGAAGCACACTGAAGGTATTTTATTCCTTCTCATTACCAGAGTATGCTAGAAAATAAGTATTATAGGTGTATACACTTATTTACATTTTATAGTCAACCTCCAATGACCTGCTTTTAAAAAGTAATGCTTATCAAAACTGAATTCTATAGTAGCACTGTACTCAGAAAAAGCTTCCAAGAGGAGGCATAAGACCTATATTTTGTTGGTGGGGAAAGCATGGTATCAGGCCATTGTGGGTAAAATAACTCTGCAGGTCAAGGGGTTGGGGAGAATTGGGAACTAAAGGATAAATATGTAACTCTCTGATAGTGCTTGAAGCAATATATAATGCTTTACATATATAAGAAGGATGGAACCCAGCTGTTCTACTTTATTAAGACCAGACAAGAAGGAATAGACTTAAAGCAAGAATTGACAATGGAGGTTCTTAAGTACTGGAAACACTTATGAAAGAAGGTTCTGTACTTGTCCCTTTACACAGACACATGCTTAGCTGTTACTCTCAGTTGATGAAGACCAGGCTGCAGGACCTTTTGAGTCCTTTCACAGTTTTATAGAAATTTAAAAACTAACTGAATTGGAATATGTGACTTTGTGAGCAAAAAATTCTGGTAAACTGCTCTGTGTTTCCAATTCCAAGGTCTTAAAGTCCTTTCAAACAGCAAGGATAGGCATAGTGTTTCTAGAAAGACAGTCTTCAGTCCTGCTACTATCTTCTATTGTGAGCCAAATAGAGAGTTTATAGTTAATATGTAGACATCTGGTTATTTGCAATTAGGCCCAGCCATTCATTCACCCATTCTTTTATTTATTTTCTTTTAAACATTTTTTGAGTTGCTATTTAACTGATAGAGTCTCACTGATTTTTTAAAAAATTTTATTGTTGTTGTATTACATCCATCCCCTTTTTGCTCCCCTCTGTCCCCCTCCCCACCCACCCATTCCCCCCAAAGTCAATCCCCACTATTGTCCATGTCCATGGTTCCTTTACACTAGGTTCCTGTCCAAGCTGCTCCCCCTTCCTGCCTCCGCCTCCCCCCTTCCCCCTCCCCCCAACCCCTTTTCCCCTGACCACCAAAGGCCTATTCCTTGTATTCATATACTTGGTTCTGTTTTGTTTGTTGAAAAATACCCTACACATTTTCAAGTACCTACACTTATATATATACCTACCTATATATATTTTAGTAAATTAAGATTGTTTCCCTCATTTGTACACAGCAATTTTGTCTCAGTTACTTTAGATAAGCCTGGAAAGAAATGGATGAATATTTAGAATTCTATTATATAGAGAGTTTTATATTCTAATTTGTTAACATATTTTTAAAGCATTGTCTATTTTACCAAACTGACATTAAAAAGAAGGTTTTCACTCAGTGGATACTAATTGGTGCTTTCCTCCATGTTAGAAATTAAGTGGCTTTCATTTTCTTACTGCAATAATCAGTTCTCAGAATAAATACTAAGCCAAAGAATAACAATACTTTTACTGCTTTTAATGTGGATAGACTGCCATCAAGAAATTTCATCCAGAATAAGTGAGAATGTCTTTTTCATTACACCTTTACCCATACTGACTATTAACAGAATTCAGGGTTTAGAATAACATTAAATGGTTTCTGATTTAAATAGGACTGATGAAATTACTCATATGAAGACCTGTTATCATGGGCATATGAAACAACCTACCAACCTTTTAAATTAAACAAATTAAAAAAAATGCTTTTGATTTTATGCACTCACATTCATTAACTGTGTATTTGATTTTCTACTATGTCACAGGCTATAAGTAACCTTTATTAAAAGAATCAGTGGTTAAATTTCCAGCTATTCAGATCCCTATAATGCCTTTCCTAGTTTACTGTATCAGCTTTCCTAGTATTCTCCCTAGATTCAGCCTTTCTTCTTCACACTAACTACTGTGATGGTTAAGTTTATGTGTTAACTTGACTTGGCCATGGGGTGGCCAGAAATTTGGTCAAACATCATTCTGGTGTTCCTATGAAGATATTTTTGGATGAGATTAATGTTTAAATTGATAACCTGAGTAAAGCAGATTGCTCTCCCTAATGTGGATGGGCCTTATCCAATTAATTGAAGACCTGAGAAGAACAAACTGCCTTATTCTCTCCTAAGTAAGGGAGAATTTCCTCCTGCCTGACTGCTGTAAACTGAAACTACATTATTGGTTTTCCTTGTTCTCGGGTCTGCAGGTCTGACTAAAACTACATCACTGGCTTTCTTTAGTATCTGTTTTGCAGTTGATAGGTTGTGGGACTTCTCAGCCACCACAATTCTGTCAGCCATTTCCTTATAAGTAATGAGTCTTTGCCTCTGTCTCCCACTCACAAATATAATCTCTATTAATAGAATCAGTGGTAAAATAGTCATGCATCACTTAATGATGGGGATATGTTCTGAGAAAGGCAAAAGTATGTTATAAAACATTAAACATGCTACACCTGTATAGGACACTTATGATGAATAGAGTTTTCAGGGTTGGAAAATATTCTGGGTGAGTCAATCAGTGAGTGGTGAGTGAATGTGTATGCCTAAGATGTTACTGCACATGACTGTAAACTTTATAAACACTGCCTCTAAAGCCCTCCCTCTGCTGCCTTGCGAAAGAGTCAGAAGTAGAACATCACAACTGTCAATGCTGCTACACAGGGATATGGGCTGGATCAATTGAAAATTCTGAGGAGAAACTGGCTAGATAATGTACAAATCACCATAATAGTGACTGTCAGGAGGGAGGAAATAGTGACCTGAGGATCATGAGAAATAAGAAATCAAGATGGGGAGATGAAAGAACATTGCAATGTGGTTTTGGTCACTGCATGTTGGACTAGTGGTCAGATTGAGGAACTTTGTGGTATTCATAAAAAAAAGTTATTCAACATGAAGAGGGTGTAGAACTGAAGACTCAATATTTTCACTTTAGAAATTTGGTTTGGGTTCCATTGAGTTTATCTGGCACTGAGAGCTCTCTCTGGCTTTGAATTGGAGAAATAAAACTTAGCTTTGCATTAAGTCATTACAATGTTAAGATATTTTCAAAATACAGGGATAGGCTCCAGACTACCACAGAAAGCATTTATTAAAGTGGCAGTTGCACTTAATACTTGTTAAGGAAGCTGCTTTTCACCTATGTACTTGTACAAGACTTCAGGTCCTCAACACAAAATTTATAGCAACGTACTCTAAGACCATTAGGCTAGATCTGGGAGGGCTGTAGTGTTCTTGGAACAATAGTGCTGGCAGGACAGGTTCCTTTGTATAAAACAGGTCAGTGGTTGACTGATTGGGATGTAATCTTTTCACTCCGAACTAAGGTGCTGGGAGTGAGAGGGAATCTATTGCCAAGCTCATAGATATTGCTTCCATTAGAGAAAGGAAATTCCTCCCTAACTACGTATCTTTCTATGTCATATAGTATATTTAGCTTCCTTATAATCTTATGAACCACTGTGGTAAATGCAGTCCACCATTGACCAAAAACATCATTATGTGGTGTCTGATTATATATGTGTGTAGACATATATCTCCTATTGGTTCTCTTTCTTTGGAGAGCCTTAACCAGTACAACAACTGTATCTAGGGCGATCTCTGAAAAAATTTAATAATTCTGCTTTACCCCTTGAAATCGCTTAATGAGTTCCCACTGCTTTGGCAATAGCCTCAAATGCCTTAACGTGGTTCCTTTATGACTTAGTCCCTCCTGTCTAGTCTCACTGCTTTACCCATCTCCCTCATTTACTCTAACCATGCTGTAATAGCCCCATTCCCTCAAATACTCGCACTTTATTACCTCTCAGGGCCACCTCTTATGCTGTTCTAGCTTCTTAGTCATATTCTCAGTCTTTCCTTTCATCTCTGCTCATCCTTTAGGTCTTAGCTTAGACTAAACATCTTCCAGGAATCTTTTAAAATCCCTCTAGTTAGAGAGTGCCAGCTGCTTTCCTCATGTTAGCACTTCCTGTACCATAGCTGCTTGTTTCCTTATCTGACATTCTAATTGGCATTGGATGTTTCTGTCATTTTTAACTCTGGACCCCAATTTTTAACACAGTGCCTGACATTGTATAAGCTCTTAATAGGCGCTTGTTGAATAAATGAATGGAAGCATTTTATCAGATTTTAGGGATTCCTTTATTTGCTCTATGAAATTGTTGAGGTTGGAACTGAATTACTTTTTACTTGATGAACCTAGTAATTCTTTACATAGACTGAGTCATGTCACTGACAGTGCTGACAGCATTAAATAAATATAATTCCATAAAATTAATCCCCATTTAGTAGGTGAAATTTTGGAGACAGTGATATAGTCCATTCTGTCTTACCAGTGATTCTTTTCCATAACCGTGATCTATATCAGTGATTTTCACCTGGGAATAGAGGACATTCGGCAGTCTCTAAAGACACTTTGATTGTCATGGGTTAGGGTTGGAGGTGCTGCCTAGCTGGTAGGGGCCAGGAATGCTGCTAATCTTTCAATAGTTCATAATGCAGTTCCTACAACAATAATCCATCAGGCCCAACATGACTATGGAGCCATGGGTGGGATAATTTACTTAGTCTATGTAAATCCAGATGCAGTCTATGAGAACAAACTGTCTTATATGATGGTCATGCTGTAATTACTTGATACCTATGGTCTTTTCTGGTTGTTACTGTTTGACCATTGAGGGAAAAACACAAAGGAAAAGAAACAGGCGGCCAAACGATACCCTGTATTATTGCATGGGAGCTGTTTTGGTGCAGTATTTTAACTCATTAACATTTAAAAATTGTTATGCAGCAGAAAAATAATTATGTCCTTTTAACTGTTGAAACAGAATCCATTTTTTCAAGCATACTTTTTTTTTTAGGGCATATTGCTTAAACACCAACTGTTTTACAAGCACAGTAATCACATTGCTGTTGAGTTTACTGTGTTTTGTTAGGACACACTTTATACTATGGAAAATGCATTTTAAAGTAACTCTTCTGGGCACAGTTATGGAAAAGAACAAAGGTTTACTTTATTTTTGTAAGTGAGCAATTAGCTGCATAGTGACCCCCTCTGGCAGATAAAAGGTGTATTGGTTTCTCTAGGTAATTCCTGGAAAGTTCAGTATCTGAGTCTTTGACCTTCACTTCAAGGAATGAAGAAGCTAATGACGGAAAGTGGGAAATGAAGAAAATTCAAGAGGCTCTAAAGACTTTAATTTTTTTCAATAGAATAATTTATTCTGTTCATGATCTGTTTATTCTGTCCTATTGTGGTACTTCATTTTCCACTTCCATCACCCTGAAAGGCATCGGTTCTTGACTGGGTAATGAGAACCTACATATCCACATGTGGAATTTCAGGGAGTTTCTGAATCACTGGAAATGTATACAAGAATGATGTGTGCACATTTAATAATTTTTCTGATAAGAGGTGGTTGCAGTTTTATCAGAACTCCAAAAGTATCATGCCTTGAAAAAGTTTGAGACAGTTCTTTAGGAAATTCACACCTTCTACTATAAATGGAATTTTGACATTTCTATGGCTTTAGAAGGTGTAGGATGTTCAAAAGGGAGCTGCTTACTCACAAATAGGGCTTTTCATCACTTCTTGGTTTGTAGACCTGGTGTGGGATGCCTGATATGTAAGATTTGCTACCTTATTTTATTCTCTTATTACACTACTCACATGGGCTCAGAGGGTCATAATCTTTACACTGATAGACAACTTTCAGAGCGTATTTTTCTGATTTACCACAGATTAGTTGCAACTCTCTTGATTCCCCTAACCCTGTTTTCATCTGATTTTTTAGCTTTGAAAATGACTTCATTTAAATGAATACCTATCTTCTTTTTATAAGAGATATAATGTAGTTTGGGATTAACTTGAAGGGAAGTTTGTCCATAAGGAAAAAGAGAGCAGTGCAAACTCATGTGTTCTTTCTTCAGGAGGGAATTCTGGCTGGTCTTGATGACATTGCTGGCTTTAGGCTCATTTACATGCTCCTTAAAGGATTAATGTGTTCTCCTTCCAGCTTCCTGTGGCCTTCACATGCACCACAGTTCCTACACATTATCAGCCTCTATGTGGATCAGAGGAAGAAGACAACATTAGCTCCTGTAGTTTACTTTGAAAACATGGTACTTTGCTTTCTCCTATGTAAAAATTATGCAATAGCCAAACGTACTCAACTTCTTTTTAGAAGTTGCCAGCCTAACACTCTACTCTCCTATAGTTTGAATAGTCATGTTCCCTAGACTGCTTGCAGTGGGGGGTAGGCAGGGCAGAAGGAACTATTATCTTATTAATATAATATTTTCCTAGCCTCAACATTTCTGTGTTCTTGAGAGAGGCTTTACATTTTTATAGTCACAATTCAGTGAGGACTTTTTGACTCACAAATAGGTAAAGTCTGATCATCAGAAAAGAAAAGGTGACAAACTCGCTTTTGAAATAAGCTGACTGTGATATGGCCCTAAGTAAATGTATTTGGAAACAAATTCATTTTACTGTGAGTTAAATTCATTGTGAATTGATGGTACTTATTCAATGAATTTTTTCTTAGTATTAGCTCCTGACTGTAAATCATAGATTTATAGTGTTTGACCTGTGCTCATATGGACAAATATAAATATTAAGTGATGGTGCTAGTGTAGTACTATGTTTTCCTCATTACTTTATTAAGGAGGTTTCTTCTGAGGATATTGGAAAATCTAGTACTTATCATTCAATGGTCTAACCTGAAACTGAGAGTTAAGCCATCAGCATAGGAAATTGGATACAGTCTTTCATTTTAATGTAAGCATTTAAAAATATTTATTTATTTATTTTGCTTATAAGGGCCATGGCTTGGAATGCTTTATGGCTCATATAAAGTATAGGAAAACTTTCATGTTTAAAAGTTACTCTACTTAGAACCCTGGAGTCCAAGCCGGTAACAAACCTAGTTCTGCATTTTCCCGCTCCTTCTTTCCTTTCAACGTGACAGATGCCGCTGTGTCCTTTATCAAGGACCTCCTGGCTGGTGGAGTGGCTGTAGCTGTCTCCAAGACAGCGCTAAGGTCCATCGAGTGGGTCAAGCTGCTGCTGCAGGTGCAGCATGTCATGCCAGCAAGTCAAATCACCGCAGAGAAGCAATATAAGGGTGTTATAGACTGCATGGGTCCTATTCCCAGGGAGTAGGGAGTCCTGTCCTTCTGGTGTGGCCAATGTCATCAGATACTTCCATACCCATGCTCTCAACTTTGCCTTCAAAGGTAAATACAGGCCACCTCTTTGTGTTTTGTGTATCCTCTTGATTTTACCCGTACCCATCTAGCAGCTGATGTGGGCAAAGCTGGAGCCAAAAGGGAATTCAAAGGCCTGGGTGACTGCCTGGTTAAGACCTACAAATCTGATGGGATTAAGGGCCTGTACCAGGGCTTTACTGTGTCTGTGCAGGGTATCATCATCTACGGAGCTGCCTACTTTGGTATCTAGGACACTGCAAAAGGAATGCTTCCAGATCCCAATATACTCACATCTTCATTAGCTGGATGATTGCATAGTCCATCCCAGTGGTGGCTGGGTTGACTTCCTATCCATTTGACACTGTTCATCCCCACAAGATGATGCAGTCAGGGCACAAAGGAACTGATATGTACACAGGCAAGCTGGACTTCTGGAGGAAGTTTGCTGGTGATGAAAGAAGCAAAGCTTTTTCCAAGGATGCATGGTCCACTGTTCTCAGAGGTATGGGTGGTGCATTTGTGCTTGTCTTGTATGATGAAATCAATAAATTCACATAAGTTATTTAGTAGTCTGTCCCCTGCACACACCCCACCACCCTTACAAGGCATATTGTATTAATGTAACATATCTTGAACATTCCTGACAGACTGTTGTTGGCTATATATTTATCAATGGTAACTATTTACTGGTTGCATTGGGGAGCAGGAACAATAATAATCATCTGCCTGGTTTTCTCTTTTAGCCATTTCAATGGTAATGGTGGGACTCAATGATATTTTTTTATTTATCACTTCTGATAAACAAACCTGAAGAAATTAAAAAAAATATCTGAAATATATAAAAAATGTTATTCTAGTCTAAGATAACACTGGAGCTCTAGAGAAAACTTAGTCCAACTCTTGCAGCAAGGAAGCACTTAGGGGCAAAGGTTAGAGTAGCATCAGCATTGAGAAACAGGTAGCAAGGCTTCACATCATCCTGGTTGTTCCACTGGGCATTACACCAAGTTGGTCAAACAAACACAATGGAAGCCATACCAGATTACCCACTTAAGGTCAGAGCATGCTTTTGTGACATATAATTTACATAAATAAAAGTAATATACCAATAACATAATAGAATTGTAACAATAGTACTAGCACACATAGTCCTTAGTAGGGATTCAAAATGCATTCTTTCTAATTATATTATTCTTAAATTACACCAACCTAAGAAATATCTTTTTGAAATCTTTTTTTAAGTCTTTAATTCCAATAAATTCTCTAGGTTTTTACAGAATACTTACTCTATGTACAGGCTACAGAGACCACGTTAGCACATGGAACTTGCTCTCTCACAACTAATAAAGAATTTTGGGAGACAAAACATACACCATGAAGAGCTAAATAAAGAAGTATTTTAGGGTACTATTTTAGACAGTGGGTTTTTAGATGACAATTGCAAGAAGTGTGACAAAGTAAAACATGTTCAATTGCTATGGAATTTCAGGGGATGGAGAGAGAGAGAGAGAGAGAGAGAGAGAGAGAGAGAGAGAGAGAGAGAGAGCACGAGAGCGCACTTCAGGCTATGATGGAGATTTATTGGCATGATGAGGTAGGACTGTGGACACTCAATAGGTAAAGTAGGAAAGAGTGGCCTTTATATTTTAGGACAACCTGTGCAAATGACACTGTGAGGTGTGGTTGGAGGACAGTGAAGAATGGAGTTAAGTTGTAGTGACAAATTTGTGAAGGTAGTTCAGCCAAGGCAGGATGTGTTCTGACGATAGATCTTGACTGACAAGCAAAGGAGTTTGTAGTATAGTTTCTATTTAATTATGAGCCATGGGGGATTATTCATGTGTCCTATGCCCACTGGTGACCTTACATATTTCAGTGTTTCACTTTGCTCTTGGAAGGTAAGCCCAGAGAAAGTACAAAAATCATCAAGTTACATGAAGTTAGGATTCTGTGTCAGCAAGACGTAACTACAAAATTACTTTTTCTTACCCTGAAGCACTTGATAACATATCTTTCTCAGGAATGAACTATAACTATGGCTATACTGTTCTCCAGCAATCATTGTCTAAACACACTACTCCATTCACCAAAGTCTCCTGCGTACACAGTGCTAGTGGAGGTGTTTGTTTTATCCCACAGTTAACTGCACATTGCGCCTGCCATCAATCACCAGTCATGGGTGTGTCTCTTCGTCACATTTAAACATCTTCTGAAAGGACTTGTTTTTTAAAACAAATCCTCGTTTAGAGCTATAAAAAATATTGATGAGGGACTATTATATTCCTTTTCAGATTTGCTTTCTAACTTTAAAGAGTTAAAAATTGTTGATATTGTTTAGGAATACAATTCCATTTATAAGAGCCTGCAGTATAGCTACTTAAAATAGGAGAACTGGTGTTTCCCTAATGATAGGGATCGGGCAATCTCATTACTTAATGTGTGATTTTTCAAAACCAAGGAAGTACTTCTACTGATTACAGTCTTGTGACTATTAGGTTACTTCTAAGCAAAATTTTAGAATGACTAATTTTTTCATAGTTTTGTGTGGTTAGAAGCTGAACTCTTGATTACTTTGAGCTAATTTATTAGAAACACCTTATCTAAGACTGATTTGGTAGCCTGATTTCTTTTATTCAAATCTTTTCTGCAATTTATTTATATAATTGACAAATAATTATAAGTCCAATTTCATGCCAGGCACAATACAAAGATCTATATATCTTATTGTACCAGAGAGGCCTGTCTCCTGTCCCCATAGGGATTTTGTTTCATGAGGAGCAATACACCTAAACGAAACCAAAAACAAATAGTAAGCACGCCTTATAGAAGTGAACACATGACAGCATAAAAGAATGTAAACATGCCAATATAGTTATGAAGGAACCCAAAAAAGAATAAGAAAAATGTTGATAGAGACCTATTATGGGTAGTAGCTCAAGATCATTTGTACATAGAAAATTATACGTTATTTAGCCTCCTTGTTAGGATGAACTCATGTGTGGTAACAAATGGTCTCAAAATGTCTTTGGTTCAACACAGTAGAAATATATATTTAGTTCCGGTAATAATCCTGGGCATTGTTTGGGCAGGCAGGGTGGCTCTGCTCTATGCAGTTGTCCAAGGACCTGGGTTCATAATTCTGTCATTCACTAGAGTACAGTTCCTTAACCTGGGCACCATTGACATTGTTTGTTTTGGGATGTTAGCAGCATCCCTGACCTCTAACCACTAGAAGCCAGTAGCAGAAGGAGAAAGAGGAGAAGAGTAAAGAAGGAATAGTTATAAGGAGGATAAAGGAGAAGAGACACAACAATATTATTTTGGAAAAATAAATTTATGATTGTCAAATTTCATGCCTTTTAAAATATTTTATGATACTATTTTGACAAATTATGACAAAACTTATAAAAAATGGCTGATAATGAGTGAGTGCTCTGCTGTGGTTTTTGCCTGATAGGACTGTGAAAATCTGATCAAACACAGAAATATTAAGTCTGTAGGGAGAAGTCTTTGGATTATCTTCAAAGAATAACTGAGTAATTAGTTTAAAACATTTAGGATTTACTCAAACAGAAGAAAATACAAAAAGTAGTACAGAACTTATAATAGCAAAAGCCACAGTGATTAACTAGAAAAAGCGATTGTTGGTTTAAAAAAATCTTGGCATGTGAGTTCAGAATTGGTTGATTGTAGTCAAGCTTGGTGTAGAGTAATTGTTAAACCTCAGGTCCCTTTGTATATATTTTAAAAAATGCTATAAGGAAGACTGTTAAACCCAGTATGCATGTCTGTACAGAAATAGCACACAGTAACGCTGAGTCATAAAGAGTCTTAGTCTTATGAAGGTCAACCATATAATTAATTATTTTATAGTAAATTATATTGTATTTTATAACTTTGGGTTTCTAGTTATTGTGATTAAAATTTTTGAATTTTCTAAAAACCAAAGGAGAAGAGTGATGTCTCCTTGATACTATGTTTAACTACTCATGAAGGTAGAACTGAGTCAGATCATTCTATTCTTTTCTATCTTCCTTGTATGAATATGGCACACATATTGTGACTTGAAACTAATGCCTCCATGCTAGCTCTTGTAATAAGTCCAGGAGTAGGTTTCTCAGAGAAAAGAGATGTTGGAAAGCCATGAATATCCTGAGGGACTTAGTATAGTTCCTCTGTTTTCCAATGATGGTACTTGGAGATAAATTTTCCCTTCAGAAATTCCAATCAATCACCATGGTGGGAAAAGGTAGAAGAAGGTAACTGGCCAATAAACAGTGACAGAGGGAGATTTGTCTTTCAGTTGTGAACACACAATACAATATACAAATGATATATTATAAAATTGTATATCTGAAACCAATATAATTTTATTAACCAGTATCATCCCAATAAATTCAATAAAAAATTAAGAATAAAGAAATGCCAGTCAAGATTTATTTTTTTATGTTAATGGAATCTTCTCATTCTGAATATTTTCATCAGGTAAGTTATAGCACACTCTTAACGAAACATTTGGTGTTTTTAATATTTAAGATTTAAATTTTGGCTAAAGTGGTTTCATTGTACATTACCCAAGAAAAATTTAGTATCACACACATTTATATAATCACGTGCCAGAACTTTGAAATCCACCTCAATTCCATTTTTAACTTAGTACGTTCTCTTTGGCAATTTGCTCATTCTAGAAGCCTACTTCTTAGAGCTGAGCTTTCATCAGGAACTAAGATTCTTACTAGGAAACTGTGCCAGGGACTCACCATTGGAAAACATCCCTCTTTAGGGTGTAACTTGGCACTTGCAAGCTCATGCAGAGAAACAGGATGTCACAATTTAGAACAAGAAAACAATGGTATATATTGTACTAAATAGAGTTTGACATGATAGAAACAATTTGAAGGGGACAAATGTAATTTGCCAAGGAACTTGCTCTCTAAGGAGTCAGCACTGATTTTCTTGATACAAAGGTAGCAGGATTAATTAAAGTAAGAAATGAAGACTATAAATTTTCTTTACTTTAAATATGGCAACTGGTTAGAATCTTTAATTTCTTAATTTATAGAAGAAGGATGGACACAAGTTAGTAGATAGTTGCAGAGTCTAAATTTCAGTGGGTTAACTTATCACCCAGGACATTAAATATTCATTGATTTTGAGAGCAGATTAGGATCTTAAATGAAGGAAGGAATCACAAGGAAACATGCCTTCCTAACTGTGGCAAGACATAGTAATATGTAAATAGCAAGTTAAAGTTTTATATGGTACCAATCTAGGCTTTTCATTCACCTGTCAACCATTCTGTTTTATCCACTCTCCTCTCCAAACCTTCTAAAAGTAGGAGTTTTAAAGATTTAGTCTTTGGTCATCATCAGTCTCCCTACTTATTCATATTGGTGATATTAGGCACATTCAACACTCTCCTGAAAATGTATAATGGGTGATGCTACTGCCACACACTTTATACTTTATTAGATATTCTGCTTTACACTGTCAACTGCATGCTGCAAATTTCTAAGTGCAGCATGCAGCATTTTCTAAACAAAATGCATTTTCTTCTCTAACCATTTCTCCAAACTTCCTTAATTCCCACTCCCATTCTTAACTAAAATTGGTACCATTCCACTGTTTTCTAAATGATCTTTCTGCCTTCTCTCTCTCTCTTTTTTAAGTGGTTCTAAAATGAACTTGGCATGTGATCATTGAGGATAATGCTGACCTAGGCATCAAAGACAGGGGAATAAATATCATTATTAAATTCAGGGGAGAGAAACTGGTTCTCTCTGTAGGTCAAAATGTTCTTCAGAGGGCCCTCTAGTACCTGACATCTCCAATACTTAACAACTTCTTGAGGTTACTCTATATGTTTGCTTTTTCCAGAATGCATATCAGGTCCATGACAGACATCTTAGGGGTAGAGAATGAGAAGACTATTCCAATGAAATTTCCATTCAACTCAGGAATAACTTTGTACTATATTCTTTTCCTTCCAATTTACTTTTTCACTCTTTTATCAGATTAGATTTCTATGTCATTGTGTCAGTGGACATTTGCTACACCCTAAGTTTCCATGGGCTTTTTGCTATACTCTGAGTATAACTGTAAACTCCTTAGCTTGTCATTGAAGTTGTCCTTCTTGCTACAGTGGGAGGGAATAATACTTCCTAGGTGTCCTTAGGAGATTAAGTGACCCAATGTGAAATCAGGAAAAAAACATTTGAATGGACAGAGACTATTTGCTCTCCTTGCTGGTGTAAAGTGTTTGTTATAATTCTGCTATGAAATACTTTATAAAACCTTTGGTTATAGGTTTTATTTAAAATTGAGTGAGTTTGGTAGAGATCTTCAGTTTAGATGAATAAGATTTTTTTACTTTACTATTTGTCTTCAATTGCCATGGAAACTATTTAAATTCCTTTCAGAGTCTAAGAACAAAACATTCTTTGATCTAGTTAGGATTCTTGTCTTCATTTGAAATGAAAACTACAGCTGAGCTGATTGTTGTCTTTCCAGGAGAATTAACAATAATGAAATTAATAAATGATAGTTGGATAATAATCAAATAATTTTTCTACCAGTGATAATAAGTTATGATTTTTGTAAGTGCCCTCTATTGATGCATAAAAATTAAATTCAAAAGTAGAAAAATGTTTATAGACCCATACAATCTTCATTACCAGTTTATTTCAAAAGTAGGCACTTACAGAGGTCAGTTAAGAAACATAACAATCATTAATACTTCAACAGCTTTTGGACCCTCATACCTATCAAATATCCTATCAAGACAAAACTAGACATATAATCTGGGAAGAAATCCCTTTCTAAATAAATTACATGAAATATTTAATTCACTATGCTTTTTGTAAAATGGGTTGGAATATTTGTCTCAATCTGTCACTCATTGAAATGTACTTGTCCTAGACAAGGTTGCTGATGTCACAGATAGGAGTTCACATCCTGGGAGAGGTTTACAGTTGAAGCCAAGCTGAAGTGTATCTGATTCAACCCTGAGGCAGAAAAACTGGATGAAGCAGTTTGTTTCCCCCTTCCTCTTTACAGAGGTGTGTGATTTGTGCAACAGCTTTGGCTTGGCAAATAGGGAAGTGTCAGCGCTAAATCAGCTTTACTCTAAGGGCACAGTGTGCCTGTGTTTCTCAACTTTGATACCCAGGCCCAGAACTATTTTACTGCAGGTGGAATACACACACAAGGCAAACATTCTCAAGGTCAGGTATATGCGTTCTTTATTTTCTGCTGCAAGAACCATTTCCATTTTCCTTTTTCAGAAAGAGGCAGAGTACTCATCCATGCTTCAGAACAGTAAACTCCATGAAAAAAAAATTGTTCAAAGAATCACTTTTTTAAGAGATGTTATGTAAGCAGTATTTATTTGTGTGTGTGTGTGTGTGTGTGTGTGTGTGTGTGTGTAAGATGGTGGTGGTGGTGGGTTATGGGGTGGCAGCCTAGGCTTACCTTCCTGAATGGTCTCTTTGTGGAATGGCTGGATTTCTATTTCTATGACATAAGGGTGTGAACAGTTGAAACAAGTAATTGTATTCCATGAATTTTCTTTAATAACAATATTTTAAGTAGCAGTCAGGTTGGGGAACTGATAGCAATTTAGATCATTCCTTTTTAAAAATTTTTTTGGTGGATTAAGTAGCAGTTAAATAATTTCATATATGTTATTATTTTGCAGTTCAACACCGCTTATTTTTGTGTAAACAAGATCCAGTAACTTGATAAAGAGAACCGTAGTTGCCCAGATGCTTGTTTTGAAATGATATGTGGATTTTTCTTTCCCTCTATCTTATACTATTAAAGACACATTCACAATTAGAAAGGAAAGGGTTATCTTGTTATTATTAATAATAATAGTAATTATTATTTTACATGCATAGGCTTAGTAAATATCTCTGTGTCTCCCCTCCCCGCCCCTTCTCAGTAATGAGTGATAGCTGTCTTATTGTTCCTTTCAGGTTGTGCCACTTCATATCACTTACCTTTTCCCCCTTAGTTTTATGTAAATTGTGTGTGGATAATGGAATGAAATGGTTTCCATGGAGCTGAACAAATATAGGTCATAGAGTAAGGGACTCTTCCTTTCTTGAAGTATACAGGTGAATTTGCATGTAATTTTAATTATTCAGTTTTATAAGTAGCACTGTGACTGTGAACAGAGTTGAGCTTCTTGTGGGGTAGACCTTCATTTTTCCTCACAAAATATGTAGGAATAGATATAATGAAAATTCAAATTCAAACTACACAAAAACATTAGAACTTAGTAGAGAGAAAAACCAGATGGGAAGTTTATCTTTTAAAATACATTTTTATTACCTACTAGTTGCATGACTCATTGCTTTACTTTTTGGTGCACTGTCTTTAAATTACTAAATGCACTTTTTAAAAAGCCTTTGTCCTGCTGAAGCTTCCTTATATAGCCCAGCTATCAGGACACTTTTACCAAACCGTTTGTCCTTTTCTTTCACTTGAATTGTGGTCTGAAGACACTCCCAGCCTTTCTTGGCTGCCTCTTCATATCCTCTAACACATAGTTCTCTAAAGCATTGTGGCGTCTGCTTCTTGGAGGACCCATGCTAATACAGATGCTCATTAATGCCAGTTTTTGTTTTTTTTTTTTAACAATTACAAAGCTAAATTAAGCATTTTCATTATTTCAAAGAAGTGGGAACACTTACTGATGAGTGGTGCCATAAGGCTAAAAGATAAAAGATTGAAAACTGTTACCCCTTAGACAAGTGCCTTAAAATTAATAATGGACAAAAAATCCAAAAGGACACCTTTTAAGATAATGTCATTTAGAAATGTGATACCAATGCATTTCTAGCCTCCTGATATAAATCTGCTCTAGCATAATTCCTTAGGCAAATGTTTGTGAAGGAAGTATGCAATGAAGGATTTACAACATCACCTTGATTTATTGTAGCATACACTGTATTAATATGTTGATAATCATAGTTCTATATCAGGACTATGAGCAAATTGGTAGTGGAAAGAGACAAAGACATTGATCAAATAGCCTTGTCCCATTTATTGTGACCTTTGATCTTCTGTAGGATCCTAGATTTCTTATTTATCAAGGTAAGTGTGAACCAGATAAGCGAAAAGACTCAACATTCTCAAAACTTCTGAGTCCAGTAGTCCCATATCATAATTAAAATGCCAAAGGTTAAAGGTAAAGGGAGAATCTTAAAAACAGCAAGAGAAAAGCAAAAAGTTACCTACAAAGGAGTTCCCATAAGATTGCCCTCTGATTCTAGGAAGAAACTTTGCAGAGAAGAAGGGACAGGCCAGAGGTATTCAAAGTAATGAATAGCAAGAATCTGAAATGAAGATAACTCTAGCTAGCAAAGCTATCATTTAGAATGGAAGGGCAGATCAAGTGCTTCCCAGACAAGGCAAAGCTAATGAAGTTCATCATCACCAAGTCCTTATTACATGAAACGTTAAAGGGACTTATTTAAGAAAAAGACTAAGATCAAAATTATGAACATTAAAATGACAAAAACTCACAACTATCAACAACTGAATCTGAAAAACAAAAACTAAGCAAACAATCATATTAGGAATAGAATCCTAAGTATGGGGATCATTTGGAGGGTTTGGGAGGAAAAAGGGAGACAAAGGAGGAAAAGATACAGGGATCAAGAAGCATGACTAGTAGGAAAAAAATAGGGGGAGTTAAGAATAGTATAGGAAAGGGGGAAATGAAATAACATACAGGCATGACTCGTGGACATGAACTAAGTGGGATGGAACTCCTGGAGGAAAGGGGGGTGCTGGGTGGAGGGGAGCAAAGGAAAAGGAAATTGGGACAACTGTAACAGCATAATGAATATAATAAAAATTATAGCCCTGGCTGGTGGTTCAGTGGATAGGTGCTGGCCTGAAACCCAAAGGTCACTAGTTTAATTCCCAGCCAGGGCACATCAGCTAGGGAGAGTAACAATTTTTAAATATTAAATTTTTATGGTGTCTTAACTTTTGTTAATTAAAAAAATTATAAATTTATTTTTTATTAAAAACAATTTAACTTCATTGTTGTTGTATTACATTCATCCCATTTCCCCCCTCTGCTTTCCCCTTCCTCACCCTCCCATTGCACCCCTCCAAGTCAATCCCACTTGTCCATGTCCATGGGTATCCATGCTAGTTCCTTGACTAAAATGCTCCCCTTTGCCTCCTTCTTCCCCTGCCCCTTCCCCCTCCCCTCTGCACACTGAAGGTCTGTTCCTTGTATTCATTTTTAATTAATTTTTGAAATGATTTTTAATTGACATTCTTGTACTGATTCATTTTAATATTTTCAGTTATCAAATGTTTAGATTACTTTATGTTATCAAATTTTATAACATATAGTATTATTTCATAATAGTAACAAATTATGAATTCATTATTACATTTTTAAACATAAAACCAGAACATTTAACAGAAAACCTTGATCAGAAAAATGAATTGGTGTTTATTAATCATTTTTATTTAAAAATACATAAAGTGTTATGAAAAATGTAAAATGCTGTAATTTTGGGAGTTTGAGGGAACCTCTGTGTCCTAATCCTAAAGATTAATACTATTAGAAATCATTAATGCTACAATTTAAACCAGAGATATCCTTGGGGTCAGTACCAGGGAAAGAGAAGATTAACATGAAGCTTGGGAATTGGGAGAAAAGTTGGAGGGTTAAGCCAAGTTCAATTATAGGGTGTCAGGGCAGAAGGCACCAGGAGCATAATGGCGTGAATACCAGAATTGGAATCCTCAAGACACATCAAAGTCAGGAAACATCAGAGGCAAATGAGGGGGCAGAAGAAGAAGCATTAAAAAGGAAACTAATTCCAGGGGTCAGCATCTTCTAGAATCAAGATTGCTTTAAAATGGCAGAGTATGGATCTTGGTAGCCCCTGAGATAAGAGATTTTTAAAGCAACAGCCTATTGTCAAGTGCTGTTTCCTGCCAAGTTTGAGGATTTAAGAACACACATTCGATAACTTCATCTTTCGGTAATAGACTAATGGGAGATGGTGATAGGATAGAAATCTATTTCTGTAATCAGGACTCTTCTTACATGGCTATGAATTATGTATGCATAACTCCTCCTCCCTTTCTTAATTTATAAGCTGAAGATAAGGGAGTGGGGATATCCAGAAATGAGGGTTAGGGGACAGGGCTGAAGGGAGAAGTGAAGTGTGTGGAGGTAGGTTCATTCATTAACCTGGGGAGGAGAGTTGAAGTTTTTACTCCCTTTCTTTTCCCACACGAGAGGAAAGGAAAATAGTCTTCATCCAAGTTAAATGAGACCTTCAGTATAATTATTTGTGGAAATTGGAGGGGTTTACAAGAAACAGAGATTGGCATTCTGATTCTCATTCAGATCTGCTAATCTCATCCCTGTGGCCAGTTGGGCAGGAGAAGAGAGCTAGAGAGAAATGTTAGTCAGGGAGAACAAAAGCCAAACAGAAATAGACTGCTTGGTGTGGCATGAATGTGGTTGGTTCCTCTGGGTCTCTATAGTTTGTACAAAGTGGCCAGACCTAATCCAATCCACTGAAAACCCATCTAAGAGGACTGGATGAGGAGCTCTGCTGCAAGAGGCCAGGAGAAAGTCCCTGATGAGGTAGAGGAGAGGAGCCAAGGCAAGCTTTTCATCTTAGGCATTGGTTGAATGTGATGAGTTGCTTCCCTGCTATGCCAGGGCACTCATCTGTGTCCCAGGGAGCAACTCTGAAAGCTTCATTTAGCAAAATCAGCAGAGTTGATTCTAAGTGCACATTTAGGTTCCTTTCTCCTTAATATCTTTCCTCAGTAATCATAATTCATGGGTATTTCATTGACATTCAAATTGCACTGTTCTTTCCTAGATTTTTAAAACACATCATACTCCCCACACTCTCCTTTACTTCTGGGCTCTTGCACATGCTGTTCCCTTTGCTCAGAGCACTTTTCTTCCTGCTAGGGGCATGCTAATGCCCATTAATTCTTTCATATTTTCAATTTAAATGTTGTGTCTTTAGAGAGGTCTTCCTTGTATCCCTAGTAATTTCATCTTTCTCTAATATGTTTTCTTTTCACCCTGAAATTTCCCCTATAATAGATATGTCGGGGATCATATCTGTCTCATTCAAAACTGTACTCCATGTGCAGCATAGGTGGTATAGTGTGAGGAGAGATTCCTCCCAAAATGCTACTTCAGGACCTACTACTGAGCTTAGTGGAAGTGCAATTAATGTGCATTCCTTGCTTCAGCAAATGGAGGAAAGGAACTATAGCCACAAAGGAAAGAATGAGAAAACTGGACTTGTACAATGTATTAATAGAAATCAGTTTTATACTATAGACCATTTGTATTCTGGAAGCATTACCTATGGCCTATTAAAAAGTCAGTTAAGTTTATCTCTAGCCATTTATCTGCAGGCAGTCATGATTCATATATTAGCATTGATGATATTTATTTTGATTGTTTTTATTTTTTTTGTCATGGCTCAGGAGTGGAAAAGCACTGGCTTTATTCAGGTAGGCCTTTTATAAAGATGAGGGTGAGTTGTGGTTTATGTGAGGTGGTATGACTAATCTTAAGGTATTACCTTGCGTATATCTACCCCATTGGTCCAAAGTGTGCCAGAATTATCACAATTAAATAAAATGCTCCTTTTAAAGGAAATGTATGCTACAGATGGATGCATTTTTAGGGTGATGGTAGGGTTAATATGGATTATGAAGCAGCTGTCCTTTGGTCACATGTCATATTTTACTCAAGGTCTATATCTCCTCCTCCGGTCCAATAGGTCTTGCCTCATGAACAAGTGAACAGAGAAAGGAGTCCAAACTACACTAAGGAGTCCTTAGTCTTCTTCGTGGCATGGGAAGCATGGAATAATTAAACTCCAAGCATTGGCAATCTATGATTTCACCTCAAGATGAGGCAGTTTAGTGCCACAAAACGGCACTGGGTTGAGCATCAAAAGATCAAGTCTTTTGTTATTAAGAATCTTGGGTATCAGTTAACTTTTTGAGTTTGTCTCTTCCTCTGAAAATTAGGAATTATAATTTATGATGGCTCAGGCCTTTTCAATCTTAACATTTAATAAATATTGATCATTATTCCTAATCACAAAGGATATAAAGGAATAAACTTGGAAAATTCTATTTTATAATCATGTAATAATTCCACCTATGCATCATGAGATGAGACATAGATAACAAATATATTTAAAAGCGAGAGGAGAATTTATCTAGAACCCATCAGGTATATTAAATATTTTATTTATTTATTATTTTTTATAGAGAAGGGAAGGGAGAAAGACAGAGAGGGAGAGAGACATCAATGTATGGTTGCCTTTCACCTGCCTCCAGCCAAGGACCTGGCTGGAGACCTGGCCTGCAACCTGGTTATGTGCCCTCGCTGGGGAATCTGGGGAATGGAACCAGCGATCTTTGGGTTTGCAGGCCAGCTCCTTATCCACTGAGCCACCAGCCAGGGCCCGTCAGGTATATTAAAATAAGAAATCTTCTGAAAGGGCATTTTTATTGCAGTGCCCATCTTTCTTCTCTAGGAAATTGAAGGAAGCACCAAACATTTTAGAAAGATGATCCAAACAGCAAAGTCTCTGGCAGATTAGGGGAAGGGGTGGGAGAACAACATTACTTTTATGAGATGCATTTAAGAGACAAATCCTAGATGGCTTTGGCTTTGGCGAAAAACTTCCTAACGTTAAAGATCCTACAAATTTCTCCAATATATCTAATAATGGATTGATGTCTTACCCTATTTCTATTACTTTCTGAGTGAACCTCGCAAACTCCAGGTTCTTTACTTCCATATTACAAGTTGAAAAGGGTTAAGAGGGATTAAGAAAAAGTGAGATTCCCATTTACTCTTTGTAAAAATTTCAAACCAAGTTGGCTTCTGCCATGTACAAAGGGGCATTAGCGAGGGGCTTATTCTTTGCGTGAGAAGTTGATGCACGCTGCAGAAATCCGCGGCTGCGCTCTCAAGATGGCCTCTTTAAGGCCAGAGGTCCCATTTCTCCTGAAATTCAAAGGTTTGCTATAGGAGAGAAGCATACAGGGAAGATTCCTCTACAAAAGGTCGGAGTTGGCCCCTCATCTGAGACAGATACCATCGCAGGGCAACAGGGGGCTCAAGATCAGTGGGTTGAATTTCCTGCCACTCTTTAGGGGCCTTCAAACTTATAAAAATTAATCCTTTTGATTGACTCTGTCTCCTAATCTTAAAGATAAACTCAGGGCACTTACCAGTTCTCAACACTGCTTACCAGGCCAAGTCTTAGCACCAAATTACGAGTTTTGTCATCACTGACCTTTCCAGTCTTCCCTTTTTACCTGCCCACTTGGTTGCTCAAGTCCTCCTTCTCCATTCTTCATGGATGTTTATGTCATAGTGTTTGGGATTGTCAGGGATTTAAAGCAATCAAATCATTCAATCCTTTTATTTTCAGAAGAGAAACTAAGATTCAAAAAGGTTAGGTGACTTCCCTAAAGATGTTCTTTTAAATAGTCTTGGTAATTTCAATATAAAACATCTGGATTATTCACAGATGTTAGGAGAATCCTTATTTATTGGTTTCACATGTAGGTTCCTAAAATTTCAATTTGGTTTCACCTATAATTTCCAGATATTCAAGTGTTAATGCAGGTGTGTTTCAAGATAATTTAAATGTTATTGAATACATAAGTTTTCTCATCATTCACGTTTAAACATTCTTAGGATAAAGCTTTTGGGATACAAGAGCTATTTCCTATGATTTTGAAAATTATTTTCAACTATGAAAATAAAAATTGGCTTCCACTTAAAGAGCACAGATCTGAAAAGAAAGAAGTAGTGGAAATCAGTTTTTGAGCCAACATTAATGAGACTTTAGCAATTCACATGTTCTAGAGTCTGAAGACAAGTGTCAGGCAGACTACTGTGAAAATTTCAGGGTAAGCATTTAGGTAAGTCTTCTCAGGACCACCATGCAGGGATGAATAGACTGGAAGGTAAAGTGCTATAAAGCTTGCCCAAACCAGCTACTACCACGACCTCAAGTTTTTTGTTTTTTGTTTTTTTGGAATGCTGCTTGATGCAAAATGGTTTGAGGGAGGCCAGATATACTTTAGTTTTTCTGGAAAACAACTAATGTGGGAAATCTTATGAACATGTCAACTTCAATAGAACGTCTTTTATCATCATCATTGTTGGCATCAGTGTTTATGATTTCCTTCCTCCTTATTCTTGTTCCCAATGTAAAGGCTTTACAATCTGCTTCATTTTTCCTCTCAAGGCTTTTTTGTCAACTTTGTGAAAGAGTTCTGATACAATTTTATTGTGGAAAATATTTGTCTTTTATGTAAATAATGCATTTATGGATATATTTTACAATAAAATAGGATAGTGCTAAAATAAAGTAAAATAGTTTAACTCTTGTAAACTTATTATATCTCCTCCTAGATGTCAAATATTTTAAAAATAAATGTTAAAATAAAATAAATGTTAAAACATTTCCTATAAGTAATTAAAAACATATTCTTAAAGCAATGAGAAATATTAATTTAACACTAAAGGAAGTATTAACTGTCAGCTGAGTATGTAATTACAAAATTGTAATTGGTTTATACTAATTTTTAATACTCCATTTCCTAAAAACCAGTATATAAACTGTTGGTTAGCATAATCCTTAATGGAGAAGCAGTACACTCAGGCCACTTGCATTTGCCATATTTGCTTCTCATGCACTTTTCTCTTCCCAATCACAGTGGTTGAAAAGACGTAACTTCACAGTGGAAACCTTTTCTATTTGCTATGCCTGTATCTCATCTGGGATTTATTTACATCCTTTGAGTAACTTGGCACTCATTTTCAGGAGTCATCTATAAGAAAGTATTATTTTTTTTATAGAATGAACAATATTTAAAAAGAGAAGTTCATACAATGACAAAACAATAAAGCTTGTAAAATAAAGGCATGGACTTTCTGCTTTAGGTCCAAATCTATCAGGAAGGATCCTCTCTCTCTTCTATTCTTGCCACTAGTGAATTGTGCTTATGTTGCTGGTATTTTTATTGCTTTCCTTGAAGTCAGCATCTCTCATCCAATATCTTGTAATAAGAGTGGAACCCATGCTAGGTCTAGCGCTGTGGATTAGCTGCTGCACATAAGAGCTTGCTGTACTCTATTGGGAGCATAAGAATACAATGTTCTGTGTGCATCCATAACTGAGAACAACAGAAAGTTAGTCTTCTCTACTAGCGTGTTTTCAAATGTCACCCCACAAAAGGGAGGCTTCCAGGCTTAGGACTGCCAAGGCCCAAATTATACCATCTAAGATTTAAAAAACCCTGAACATGTTCCTATTTCTAATTAATGTCAATAGTGCTGACTCTCTATAGAAAGGCTGATAATGGGACATTCAGAAATGTTGGTTCATATGGAAGGCCAAAGCATCTGTATGGATGGAATCAATAATGTTGGCTTCTTCCTTTGTATGCAGAAACAAATAGTACATTTAGATCAGATCTTATGCCTCAGCCCACAGACAGAACCCTAAATGTGAAGGTGGTTGGGATAAGCTCAGGGACAGGGCTTCAAACTGCTGCTGTTCCATATTGTGGGTGTGCCACACTTACCATCTTCCTCTTGTGTCCTGGCGTGGGTACGTGTGTATTTTTATTTCTTTTTCTGAAGCTACCCTCTGTAGCATCATCATCATCATCATCATCATCATCATCATCATCATCATTAATTTGTATAGCGCCTGAAGCCCTTACAGAGAAAGAAAAAACTAAGAATTCTACATAATTAGGATTTGTTCCTGTATAATATGCTTACCCTGGCTTTCAAAATTACCTGCTGTATGCAACATGCCCAGCTAAGGGTTGGGGTTCAAATGAGAATAACATATTCCTGCCCTTGTGGGATATTCTAATCTGAGATGGGGAGATAGACAAGCAAATCTACAACTATTTCTTATGTAGTGTAGACCATGCTAAATGATCTATTTAGCCATGAGATTTGTCATGAAGAACATAGGCTCTGGTTTCAGACTTTTGCTCAAATCCAGTTTTTACTGCCTAACATAGTGTGACCTTGGGAAAAACTATTTAATCTCTAGAGCCTCAGTTTCTTCATCTGAGAAATTGCAGTTAAAATGCAATCTACCTACCTCCTGGAGTCATTGAGAGGATAAAATATGATAATTTATGTTAAAGTTCCTTTTTAAAAAAACACTGTGTCTGCCAACCACCAAGCCTTATGGCTCAATAAATGTTCCCTATCATTATAAACAAAGTCCCATGGGAATATAAGAAAACTAAAACACATGTGCCATTGAAAGAGTTA
Organism: Noctilio leporinus; assembly: GCA_004026585.1. NCBI lineage: Eukaryota > Metazoa > Chordata > Mammalia > Chiroptera > Noctilionidae > Noctilio > Noctilio leporinus. The sequence goes on along the minus strand of PVIW01005277.1, from coordinate 27,633 downwards.
AAAAAAAAATCTATCTCCATGGAGGACTGTAATTTAAGGTGGCTTTAACTTATACACACTGGTAAGTTATGCAGGTTTTACACGTCTGCTTAGTCTGTTATTCAGTGACAAAATATGTACTTACAACAGCAATTAAAGCAACTTAAAGTAGCACTGTAATACATCACTGAATCACTCTGTAAGGAAACACAGTTGCTATAGATAATTTTAGATGGTTATGATTTTTATGAATATTTTAAGTAAAAGAAATCCATTCATAGGTGTATTGCTATTATTTTTAAATACAGCTCTCAGAAACCTCAAACTGTGTTATGGAAGAGCTCTGAGAAGCTCTTTTAATAAAGAAAGATGTCTCTCACTGTATGAAAGATTTAGCTCTGGGGACACTGATGACTGAATGAATGAAATTGTGTAGCATAAAAAAGAATACACATTAAGCATTATTGTCAATAAAAACTTGCAGATATTGGCTTAGTTGTACATAAAGACTGTGGCCAGGCTAAAGCACAATAGGGTGGATAATTCTGAGATCATATCAATACATATCTGTTCTCTTAAAATTGGCCCAGAGAGAAGTCTGAACGGGAAGCCTGACGGTCTCAGGGACTCTGTCACCACAGGCACGACTGGCGAGAGGAGGCACTAGGAAGAGTAGGCTTATTTTCAGTTGGGTTTGAGGCAGAGGAACTCACCTTCCTCAGAAATTAATGGAGGCTTTCAATCTTGCTGGCACTGCTACTTTATCATTCATATGACTAAACAGACAATCAATTTAGCGGCAATGTGTGGGAATGAAGGGAAGGAACAAATAAGCTATGAATGATGAGAACAGAAAAATCAAAACCCCCGCCCTTATTCTTTTTTAATGGCTAGTACCAACAGGGACAAGACCAGTAAAAAGAGGTTAATGAATTGCAAAGATCCTTTAGAAAGTGATTGACTGGTATTGAAGCACAGTCAAATCAGTCATAAATATTTACTTTTATTAGCAACAGTGGGTTGCCTGTTATTTTCAATTGATTTTTAAAGCTGGCAAAAGTCTACCACTGTGATATTATCAAATGTTGCCAATTTTGTCAATATTCCCTTGCTCTAAACAATTCCAAAACATAGTCTCCTAAACTTTTATTTAAAATGGTTTATTTTAGCACAATTTCCAAATGATTACAAGTGACAAGTTAAAGTGAGATTTCCTATATCATTAGAATGATTATATTTTTTCATTTTGATATTTGTTCAAATGAATGGAATGGCCGACATTGTGGGATTAATGTTCTTTGATAATCCATATTCCATTAACATTGATTTGCTAACCTGCATTTGTGTTATTTATTTTACCAAGTGAGAAGGAGCTATAATGGAAAGCTCTCTCTCTATCTTTTTAATTTTCTTTTTAAAATTTCCAATGTAGGAGCGACTAGAACTGTAAGAGTGAACAGGGCAGCATCGTTCCAGTTTTTGAACAGTATGCAATACTGCTGTTTACATCATTGAATAAAATGCTGCTTTATTTTGTAAAATCCCATTCCATTTGAGGATGTTTTCCTGAAACTTGCTGTCTAGACCATCAAAAAGATGGAAATCGCTTTTAACACAGTGTTTATAACATTAAGATCTAATATTTCAATTCAAAGGAACATAACAAAAGGAATTTCCTACAGATAACAACAAAGAGTTAATATTTCCCAGGGCAGACAAGTTTCCAATTCAATTAGTTTTAATGAACCTTCTGCTCACTGGTTACTGAACTAGAAAGAACAGCAATAAATGCCCAGAGGAAAGAGAGAGAGGATATTAAAGGAGGGTTAGTGGATAGTATATAAATTTCCAAGTTGACTCAAAGAGTAGCCTTGATGTAGTTTTGGGAGTTAAAGGCATAGAATCTGATCCATCTTCTGAGTTTAGCATACAGGAGTAGCAAATCTTAGCCAGCTCTTCTGTGTGATGAGACAAACACACTAGTCCATCCCCTCAGTCTGATAGTAAAATAGATAATAGAATAGATAATACAATAATACAGTTCCTTAAAGAGCTGAGTATGTTCCATAAGGAAAACATGAATAATATGAATTTTTTTGCTAATAATCAGCAAACCAGATTTGCTAGCTTATATGCATATAAATGTATATATATGCATACATAAAAATGGATATATATTTCAATATATTTTCTCAGATAATTTAGATAGAAATTTTTTTCAGTTTGCCTGAAACTGGAATAACATACACAGGAAACAGCATCAACATACAATTATGAAAGTAAAAACCTGCTGTACGCAAGCAATTTCCTGTTTGAAACCTGGAGAATGAGTTTTACCCTAAGAATTTAATGCATTTCATATTTTTACTTGATTCTGGTGGTCACCTTAAACCTGTACTGTAGCACAGCAAACTTCTATTTCCAGGATCAAACTACAAGGCATACTATAGTTAAACATGACTACCATCACAGGTATGATTGTATAAATATACAAATCCACCCCAGTTAAATATTTGAAATAAATAACTGAGTCCAGCAAGAGTCTTCGCATCTACTACTGTTTCAAGGAAGCATTGTCAGTTATTTCTCTAATTCCTGAACTTCTCAAAAATTTTCATTCCTAGCCCCACTAATTATTTGGAAGTGTATTTTTATTCTAAGCTACAGCCATGTTCACACCAATGTTTTGGAAGCTTTTTTTTGGATGCTGAAAGTGAAACTTCTAAGTAGTGCATGGTATTAGAAGGAACCGATGTATTCCGTGATGTATTCCACGCTGCATTAAGATCCACCTAACCTCAGAGGTCCCTGTGATTTTTCTGTGCAAGTGTTAAAGGAGCACAAATGTGTTTTAAAGGTAACCTGCAGCTTGGATCACTTCGTCGGTTTCATAAGGATTGCACTTGAGAATATGGCTGCAAATATGATCAGCAGCTACAGCATTTCAATGATGTCTATTTTTCCTTGCAGATGCATTTCTTTGATTCAGTTTGAAGTTAGGCTTGTGTTTGTGGATGGCTGCGTTATCAGTGAACATTTGGATTTTGAAAATGCAGCACTTGGATTGGTTTTGAGAGAAAAATGCTTTTAACTTCAGAACCACGCATTTAACCAGCACCACAACAAAATTAGGATGAAATAGAACCAAATCAAATGCACAATATGGGTTTAAAAGCACAATGTTTCTCTCATATAATCCTTAAAAAAAAAGAACAGATAATTGACAACATAAAAAAGTGAACTTCTTTCTGAAATGCTGTGGTATCTATATGCTTTGCTGTCCAGTTGAATGAAAGGCTGTTTTGATACCTTAAAAGCTGTTATCAGAATTTGAGGTTATTGAATGTACTATTTTTTATTTATTTAGTACTGTATAACATTAAGAGATAATACCCACTCCTTGAATAGTTTGTAAGAGGTGATTGCTTTAAGTAGGTAAAAATGGAAAATAGAAAATAAAATAAAATATAAAGCATTAACTTCTAGCACAAATCCTTTGTTTTGCAATTTTTTTCTATTCTGGCCACAGAGAAAATTATTACAAATAATCAACAATTCACAAGTGATATCACTCTAGTTAAAAACTAGAATACTATAGAGCTAACCTCTTTAAAAATGTAAATATTCATGCTACTTCAAAGAGGTTATTTCCAGGACTAGAATTAGAAAATTCATTTCCACTTTGGACAAATGTTTTACTTTATCTCTAATTCACCTGAAGTTTTTGTTGTGCATAAATGGTTCTGAAGGGAAAAGTTTGGTGAATATTAAATTCACATTTGCACTCTCGATAGTGGTACAGGAAATGGAACTTTAGGGAAAGGGCAAATTCTTTAACTAGAATATGAAATGTTATTATGAACATGTTAATGGAAAAACAACCTTACTTAAAGTGGGGTGTTGCTAGGTAGTAGAATTAAGAGCATATGGTTGGGTGGTAGAACAAATGCAGAGGAACTCCTCCCACAGAACAATGGAGACACATGAACAGGCTGGGTAAGCATAAAAAGAAGCAATATCTTAGTTCAAGGCATTTAATTGCAAAACTAGAATACAAGTGTGCAAAACACTAAAGACCTCTGATACTCGATTTTCTTAAATAGCAAAAGAAACTCTAGAACTTTGCCTCTAAGGTATTACAAGAACTTTGTCAAGTTGCACATGAGAAAATAGAGCCCACAGCCATAGAGTAAGCAAAAAAATTCTGTTTGAGTATTGACATGACAGTTTTTGAAAGTTCAAGCAGAAAACCAATTATAATGAGCACTGGAAAGCCTGGAGCCCTGCTGTTCAATAAATAAAAAGTACAACAAACTATTTTCCAAAAAGGTTCTAGAGAGTTTCTTTTTGTCCCACTACTTACAATCTGATTACATAAATAGTCTCTATTTGCTGTTGAATTGCCAGGCAGCTGTATTAAAGTACAAATCAAATCAAGTCAGGATTAGAAAGTAAAAGAGCATGGTTTAAAGTAATCTATCCCCCAGGAACTGTGCTCAGATTCATCAAACAGAGCTTAAAGTACAGTATATCTTATACCCTCGTGTTTCCATGCTGCATTGCTGCAAAACCAGTTATTATTTTTGCTATCCAGAGAATGTTGCTTATTGCTAAAGAAGGCTCACTTGCTTATTTAAAGGTGCTATTCATATGTGCCACTGATTTATTACTTCTTTTGGTTAAGATTCATGGGAAGAACATAAGTACGAAAGGCTAGTGGGCTTTTTATTGATCAAATCCTTTCTGCCTCAGATGTGAATTGTCATGAATATTTCTTTTAGCTAGAAGAATGACTAATTTATTCCAGATTTCTGGTGATACACAGTTGTGATATTAAAGAAAACCTAGGAGTCCTTAGATGCTATTGGCTAATAAAGTGTTATGTGCACCTGCCCTTGCAAATCCTGCTCCATCCAATTATTACCAAAGAAGGCAATTTAGTCGTTTCAACCTGTAATTGCTTTTGATGGAAAGCTCTGTGTGTAATTGTCAATGTCATCATGCTAGTCATTGTTTTTTGGTATTTACAAAATTGTTGTCATCTTCAAGTAGAATGAACAAAAATCAATAATTATGTGTAGTTTTATCAATGACCATTTTTCTGCTCTTATTATCTTATAGAACAAACTTATTTACATTTACAAACATAATTTTATATTTCATTACATTCCTTGTATAATAGTTCTATAACTATTTACGGATGTTATAGGGCTTCAATTATCTTAGTCTACATTTATCTCCAAAGGGAATAAATGTAGCTTGTGAAGATAGCTAGATATTGATTTATAGTGATGAATATATATTTCATTTGTAATATGGAAGGGGAAACAGGCAAAAGTGTTATTTCTGTGAGCTGAATGGCTTTGAGAGAATGGGTAATGTGTGTTTTAACCAGGCAGCTCAATGATCCTTTTTTTTTTTTCCTACATCCAAGCTCAGGAAGAAAAACCTGACCAATGGCCATTAGTTAACATTTCTCATGTAAGTAACTCTACTTGCAAATGATGCCACATTAAAACAAGCATTTGGTGTTATCATTACACTGAGATGTTGGAAACTCTGGCACCTCTCCATTGCAGTTTGAGACTTTTCAGCCCAATTTAAAGTTCTGTTCTGCACTTTGCTAACCTGATCATTACCACTGAAGCAGATCACCTGTAGTGTGATGTAGTCAGGTGACTTGGGTAGCAATGGGTAGGGACCTACGTTCATGAAGGACACTTGGAGATTTCTCTCTATGGGGACAAAGATTTCATATTTCTGTCTGAATTTTTTAGAAAAAAAAGTGAGGAGGCTTAATAACCTTCCCTTCATCATCCTCTTCCAGACTTATCATGTAAAGGTCAAAATTGGAATTTGCTATTTATAGCCCCTCTGAACCACATATTATGAATAAGGACCTTGCCAATATTCCAGGAAGGTAACTGCAGATCAAGATCCCTACACAGGTATTTGTGGGGTGAGTGGGTGCTTCATGGAGACATTCACTTACTGAGTCAGGCAAAATCATGCTTCTAAGAAACCACCAAACCACCTGCCAAATTGGTCTGGCTATGTGTTTAAAATAAACAATTTTTGAAAATCTTTGAATGAAATATTGACTTTATTAAGCACACCAAACTAAAGGCAAATGTCATGATTAAAAGCAACAATATAGCCCTGGCCAGGGAGCTTGGCTGGTTTGAGCATTGTCCTGATACATCAATGTTGCAGGTTCAACCTCAGATCAGGACACATGCAAGAAGCAAGCAATGAAAGCATAAATAAGTGGAACAACAAATCAATGTTTCTCTTTCTCTCTCTCCTTTCCTCTGTCTTTATAGAAATCAATAAATAAAAATTAAAAAAATTAAAAATAACAACACATAACAGGTAAATGAAGATAAATGAGCTAAATACTCAGTTTGGGAGGCAAATAGAAACCACATTATCACAACCTTTCATTATATTACATACGTTATATTACGAGTACAGACTGTGGAAGTGGATTGAATGGTAATATCAGATAAGTAGGGAGCTTTACTCTGCTTCAGTTGATGGAGCTAAAAAGAGATTATTTCCATAACAAAAGTTTCTTAAAAATGTTTTTTAAGTGAACGTGACTGATAATCAGGAAGACTATGGCACCCTGAAATTGCCCTTCCCAGATCTCACATGAAGAAGTGAAGGGATCTGTATTAATTTTAAACCTCCCTTTGATTGGGTGAACCTGTCTCCGTTTTGTATGACATTGCTGCCACAGGTCATTGACTGGTGCGGTGTACCATGAAACAAACAAATAGAAAAAGGCACCTTCTGGCACTTTAAGTCTCACTGCCATCTGACTACTACCCCAGTGGTTCAGAATGATGAAAAGCAGAGGCTGGGAGAAATCTTCCTATGGTTAGATTGGGAAAAATGAGCATGATGATCACATGTGCTGGGAAGGGCAGGAGAGACAGCTGAAGTCATCTCAGAACTCAAGAGAAAAGGAGAAGACAAGAGGTCACAATTATATTCTAGTATCACACTCCCTTTCACAGAGAGCTGATATATTCAGTTTGTTCTTGTATGGTGCTTAGGGAAGTTCTAATTAAGGGAAGAAAGAATTTTGACACATGTGAAGCAGAGATCAATATTTAGCACTATAATCAGCAATTCCTGATGGTTTGACAATGTCACTATACACATTGTAACTATCCATTATTTTCTCAGAGAAGGGAGCCAGGCAGAGGCTAACGGGCTTACGGCAAGCTATCATGAATCACATAAAGCAGTGTCTCCCTCGCTTCTATTTGTCTTGCTTTTCATCTTCATTCATCCTTATAAAGAAGGCTGTACTGTCACTAGCTCTGAAATGCCACCCTACCTCTGAACTGCAACAACAGAAAGCAAAAAGCATTTTCTGAATATGTGTCCCATATAAAGTATAACTACTTTCCAGAGAATTAAAAAAAAAAAAAAAAAAAAAAACGTGGTGGCTATTTACTCTCTGAAAATACACATGGCAGACCTCCCTCACATTGAACCTAAAGGGACTCTATTAGCCACTAGAAAAATATTAATTTAAAACACTTTGGGGGGAGGTTATATTTATAGTAAGTTACAGGTTTAGAATATATTGATCTCATTTTTCACCAGACTAAACAGTGGCTGCTCGATAACAAAGAAAGTCCCACTATCACAGAGCTGAACTAAATTCTGTCTCAAATTTTGTTTTTGGCTATAGAGATGGAATTACAATAAAATAGAAGAGCTAGTGAGCTTACTTTAGGGGTAGATGTAGATAGTTCTGTGTTCAAGCTTGCAACCTACAAGAGATTCATCAAGCTGCCAATCTTCCTTTATTGTTCATGGATATGAAAAGTTTAAGTTTATAAGGCATCTCTCCCACTCATATTTTGCAAAGAGTGAGTTACTTATGAAGGTTAGCTCTACATAATTTGGTTTCTGTTTTTTTAGGTTACAAGTATAGTTTTGATATCATAGTTAATGATTATTTTAACACATTTAATGCCAATGCAAAATAAAATACAAATTCTAAGGCTATTGTTTGCTTGATTTCAAGTTAATTGCATTCTGTTGCTCCTTTGAACTAATTATAAATGCTATACTGTTTTCTTTTAGATATGAAATATTGTGCCAGGTCTAGTTAATTTAAAAAATTGTCAGAAAAGTAATTTCAAGATTTATTTTATGTTTTGCACATTAGGTTCTGATTGGAGAACATGTACCTGGATAACTTAAAGAAATAAACACTGTTAAGTGTGATGGAGTCATCTGACTCCAATTTACGTACAGAACATTATTTTCAACATTTTTCATCACATTCTCAGGCATGCAGCTTGCAATGTATGACTGTAGGTGGAAGTGGAAGACCTGGTGTCTTGCATTTCAAACTGTCAGCTGATTCTCACTGCTCTATTCCTGTTTAAGTGAGATGCTGACGCAAGCTCACACACTGACTATCACAAGTACCACTAATTAAGGGCTGTCCAACTGTGCTTTCTGTTGAGCAGTTTGCTCCGGTGGGTGACAGGAAACAGCCTGAGCTCTGTCTGCAGAATGACATAACAAAGAAGGTTTTTTTAAAAAAAAAAACACAGATTGGAGGGCTGGATAAAAAGACCTAAGAGAGATCTAACTTGCCTATTTGTTGCTATGAATATATAATTTTAGATTAAGAAAACTCGCTAAGTCACTGTTTTTTTGTCAGTTTATTAAGATATGTCTTGCTAGAATTAGCAATAATTTTAGGTGAAGAATGTGAACTAATAGCATTCTTCTTATTCAAAAGGTTATCAATACATCTCTTTAAAAATGGTGGTCAAATGTTGTCATTATGGTATAATGGCATTATTAGAACTTAGCAAATTTAGCTTAAAAAGCAAAGACATGAAGGAATGACCCCCTTGGGTATAACTATGAAAGTTAATTTATTTAGCAGTCAGGTTGATTAAGAAAGTGCTATACATAAAAAAGGACAAGCAAAACCAAAACAAAATTCCCACGAATGAGTGGAAAAAATAGAGCAACATTTGTTTTTCTTAAAACTCCAATAAATTTGAATCTATAATTTAGTTTCCTTCCACTTGTTCTAAAATAACCCCACCCAAAGTCTTAAGAGAAAAAATAAATAAATAAATGAATGAACTACTCTGCAGGGTATGTTATCATTACTTGGATCAATGTGGATGTGTGCTTAAAACTAAAAGGAAAGAAAAACACCAAATTGTACTCTTAAGGTGTTATTGTGTATTCTAATGAGCACATCATCACTGTCCTCATCATCTACTAGAAGACATGACACTTAGAGACAGGACCGTATGCAGAGTGCATTTCTTGACAGCACTAAGCAATAACGCCTCCTGGCTGCTACTATATGTTTGAGAAATTGGCTGGCTCACTACTGTCCTTTTACAATGGTTTCATTTAATTGTAATCCAAGGATCAAAGGTCTGTAACTCTTTAACCAAATTCCAATGTCTGCCAAATTCAATAGCTGTCATTCTTATAGAAAAAGGCAGTGTAATATGTGTGTCTTGATCTAATTTTATAGAAAAAGACACAATTTACATACTGTTTATTTAGTTAAGTCCCTAAAATCAATACCTTTGTCTGTACCTCTTTGGTTTAAAATACATCATGACATGGCAAACGGCTCTATAAATGAATTTTTCTAAACCACACGCATTGTTAATGTTTTTCTATTGCATGCTCAAAAAAGAATAGTTGAAATCATAGCATTTTATAGATCCACCTAAATGTATTTTAATATTGGAATAAAGAATGTTAAGTTTTACATTTCTAAAATTATAAATTTTGTTTGAAAAGGTCAGTCATTTTCCTGAGCTACATTTACCAATAGAAGAATATATTTCAAACATTGTAATAAAAGAAAAAGTGATTATACTTACTATTAGAAGAAAATGATTCTTAAAACATGTGTCTGTATAATAAGCACAAAAAGCCAAACAACAACGAACTTCTGAAAAAGTTTCAGGATGGAATAATAATGTTTTTAAGGAAGAAAAACCCATTTAGGGCTGATTAGAAATAAATCCATTCAACTAATTATTTTATAAATTACTTTGAAGTTCACCGAACCTAAGGAAAGAAATAATGGTTTTTACTTTTAGTGTTACAGTCACAAACTTCTCTTTACTGACATTCCGATGGTCATGGTGATATTTCTTTGAAATGTGAAGCAAATGACTATCTTTAGCACAATTTTTTTCCAACTCTAAGAATAGCTATTTATGTGTTAAATTTGCATTTTTAATGACACGTGGCTTTTATATTTTGATTAGCTCTTTAGAGTAATTTTCTTCCTCCATTGTCTCTCATATGTAACCATAATTAGTTAGCAAGATTAAGCAGGATGGATCTAAGTGACACATTCACTGGGGTGGTGAACATGTGACAGTGAATATTTAAATGTGAATGTGAAGATCCACACAGTCACTCCTTTGGTAAAATTTGATAATTTTGTACTTTAAAAAGCCTAAAGTTTAATGTTGTTCTCATTTTAATTCATCAGACTTAAAAGGCCAATATATTTATATATATTCTCTTTCACATGAGATATTGCATATTTAGTTCCCTGTGAACTTTATTTTTCTAGAAAGAATATTTCCAAGTTGACATGAGACTAAATCTTTTATTTTTTTGTTGCTTTTTAAAAACTATATGTTATTGATTATGCTTCTACTGTTGTCCCAACATTTTTCCTTTGCTCCCTTCTATCTGGTACCTTCCTTCCCTCCAGCGATTCCTGCTCTCTGTTAGTTCATGTCCATGGGAGGTGCATACAAATTCTTGGGCTTCACTCTTTTTTATACTACGCTTAACATTTCCCTGTCTATTTTGTTCCTACAATTATGCTTCTTGATCCCTGAACCATTTTCCCCTTTGTCCCTCTTCCCCCTCCTAGCTGAAAACCTTCCAAATGATCCCGATACTTACAATTCTGTTCCTGATATGGTTGTTTGCTTAGTTTTTATTTTTCAGATTCAGTTGTTGATAGTTGTGAGTTTGTTGTCATTTTAATATTCATAATTTTGATCTTATTCTTAAATAAGTCCCTTTAACATTGCATATGATAAGGACTTGGTGGCAATGAACTTCATTAGATTTGCCTTGTCTGGGAAGCACTTTATCTGTCCTTCCATTCTAAATGATAGCTTTGCTGGATAGAGTAATCTTTGTTGTAGGTTCTTGCTGTTCATTACTTTGAATACTTCTAGCCAGTTCCTTCTTCCCTGAACAGTTTCTTTTGAGAATTGGCTGACAGTCTAATGGGAACTTCTTTGTAGGTAACTTTCTGCTTTCCTCTTGTGTTTTTAAGATTCTCTCTTTACCTTTAATCTTTGGTAGTTTTATTATGATGTGTCTTGGTGTGGTCCTCTTTGGGTCCAACTTATTTGGGACTCTCTGTGCTTCCTGGACTTGTATGTCTATTTCCTTCACCAAATTAGGGAAGTTTTCTTTTATTATTTTTTCAAATAAGTTTTCAATTTCTTACTCTTTCTCTTCTCTTATTGGTACCACTGATTTTGATGTCAGCATATTTAAAAATTTCCCAGAGGTTCCTTAATCTCTCCTCATTTTGGGGGCATTCTTATTTCTCCTTTCTGTTCTGGTTGAATGTTGATTTCTTCCTTTTGTTCCTTTTGTTGATTTGACTCCTGGCTTCCTTCCCATCATTGTTGGTTACCTATATATTTTTCTTTATTTCACTTTGTATAACTATTACTTCTTCCTTTTATGTTTTGGCCATACTCAATCATTTCTCTGAGCATCATGATCACCAGGGTTTTGAACTCTGCATCTGATAGGTTGGCTATCTCCATTTAACTTAGTTCTTTTTTTTTTTTTCCTGGGATTTTATTCTATTCTTTCATTTGTACCATATTTCTTTGCCTCCTCCATTTGGCAACTTTCCTGTGTTTATTTCTGTGGATTGGGTAGAGCTGCTTTGACTCTGTGTCTTGGTAGTATGGTTTAATGTAGTTAAGTGTCCTCTAGGGTCCAGTGGCACTACCTTCCCTGTCATTCAAGCTGGGTACTCAAGGTACACCCTTTATGTGGACTGAGTACATTCTCTCCTTATAGTTGAGCCTTGATTGCTATTGACAGATCAATGGGAGGGGTTTACCCAGGCCAGTCAAATACCAGGACTGGTTATGAGCACTGACCACCAATCTCCCGCTCCATGGATGATCAATTGTGCAGGGGCAGGGTGGTAGTGCCCCTATGTGGTCTGTAGCTGTCCACTGGGTATGCTGGCCCTGGAGTTTTCTGGGTGGTGCAGGCCAAGATCAGCCCCTATCTGCATTTTGCCTGGGGCCACCTGCCTGAGTTATAAAGCAATCTGAGATGGCTGCTGCTAATGCTGCACTTGGAGATTCCTGTGAATCTAGGCTGGCTGCTGCTAGTGCAGGGTCTTGAGCTCACTGAGGTAGCTATAGCTCATTTGAGAGGATTTAGAAAGTTGTGCAGCCTAAGCCGAGACCAGTCATTCATATGGAAAAGAAGCTGGAGTGGGCCTGTAACTTGTAAGTTGGGTGGGGCAGAATCTCTGGGGATCCCTAAGGTGGGGCAAACAGTGTTAGCCACGTTGATAGTCTCAGGTAAGTCACCAGCTTGCTGGCTCTTTGAGGGGAGGGTTTAGAAAAGAGACAATGGTCTCTGCTGTACTAGATGTCAGACATTAAGTTTATCCCTGTGCACCACTGGTGCCTTTCAAGTAGCAACCCTGGTGCTGGGGCTCAGAGGGAGTGAGGCTGAGTAGGTGAGTTCATGTGTGGGCTCTAAGAGGAATTGCTTGGGGCTCCAGGAATTTTTTCCACTGACCCAATCCCTACTGGTTTTTGCTGCCAGAGTCATGGGGACTTACCTTCCTAGCATTGGAATCCAGGGCTTGGGGGGCCTGGTGTGGGGTTGGGACTCCTGACTTCTAAAATTTTATCTACCACACCTGGGTGAGGGACCAGTCCATTCCATGTCTAGTCCCCTTCTACACATCATGATGGATGTGGTTTCTTTAATTCTGTAGTTGTCAGATTTCTTGTTTTCTAATGGTTTGGCTGATAGTTGCTTTATACTTTAGTTGTAATCTTGATGTGGTTGTGCGAAGAGGCAAACCATGTCTGCCTAGGCCACCATCTTGACCAGATCCTCAGGGACCAAATTTTTATAAGATGTAAGACCTAAACCATTCATTTTCCACAGAAGGGCAATTACTAAACCTAAATGCTTTGTGTTTCTCATGGGAGGGAGAAAGACTTGAAGATTCTTTATGAGGGTGGGGGCATTGGGAACCCAAATCAGAGGTCTTAATGCTTTTATTTATACTTTATTTAACTGTATTATTTTGCATTTAATCTTGATAAAACTGTTCTACTTTTTAGTTCATTTTAACCCTCTTAGCTTGTTCTAGTACTTTCATTTTGGTGTGTTGGGTCCTGGTATTTAGGTTCATACTCTGGCTCTAGGTATTCTATGGGTTAGTCTAGACTTTCCATCCTTCAATAAGAAAAATATGTTAGGAATTTGCATGCTTCAAGAAAGAAAGTTTGCCTGGAAACTTAAGTCATTTTTCTTAATTACAGGATATTTCTATATATCCCCCATTGCCAATGCTCATCCATGAGTGTGAGTATCTGCTTATCCATCCATTTCACATATATTAAATATCTGCATTGACTATTTTCTAAATGCCAGGAACCAAGAGAAGAATTGAAAAAACAAAGACTTCAATATGGAAATCCCTGCTTTCAAGGAACTCTTGCTATAATGAAGTCAGATTAAAGTAAACAAAAACAGGCCCTGGCTGGTGGCACAGTGAGTGGATAAGGTGCTGGCTTGTGAACCCAAAGGTCGCTGGTTCAATTCCCAGCCAGGGCACATAACCAGGTTGCAAACCAGATCTTCAGCCAGGTCGGTAGCTGGAGGCAGGTGAAAGGCATTGATATTTCTCTCCCTCTCTGCCTCTTTCCCTTCCCCTCTCTCTAAAAATAAATAAAATCTTTTAAAAAATAATAAAATAAACAAAACCAAAGCACAAATCCCCAAAACTAAAGCTATGCTTTAATGTATTCAAATAAATACTTTGCATCATTTGCTAGACTGAAGTATCAAAGTAGCTTAAAAACCTGGTGCATATACTCCTTTCTTTACATATGAAAGATTCAATGATACTAATGTGGAGGAAAGGGTACTGATTATTCCTTAGGCATTTTAACTGATTTGAGGATATGAATATCTCATGGTAACTTGAGTTTAAACAGTTGCTTCTGAATAAACCAACAAGTTGCTATTTCCCCCAGGCTCACATTGGAGAAAAATTATCCTAATGCAGAATAGCTGTGGTGTTCATAATTTGCTTTCATCATTTTCTATTTTTACTCTCCATGCCAGTCTTTGTATAAATAGTACAACCCCATCCTCAACATTTGCTCTCTTCCAGCTGCCTCATCATAATACTGTGGCCTCTTCCTGTTTCCTCAATGCCATTTCCAAGGGCAGGGAAGGGCAAGGTTCTGAAGCCCATCTTTCTGTGACTGTCTTAGGTGATACAGAGCCCTCTCCCACTTTCTGCCTTTCTGCCCAACAACTTTCTATTTCTGTCTCGATACACAGTCCAGAATCTGGAATCTACTTTGTTTCTTTTATGACATTGCTTAAAGAAAATAAATATTTACTTACCTTAAAATTTTTCCTGAACAAATATATTGCCCAAACGATTGTCCAAATTACATGGACAATTGACCAAATTTTATGTAACTCAGTGATGTGTTAGGATTCTTGCAGTTGTCTCAGGCTTTTGATTCCATTGCACATGCTTTGTTTAAAACATTTTGCTATATAATTGGTCAGGGCCATAACATTGAAAAGGGGATAATTCTTTCCTTCTGGTTTTCCATGACCTAATGAGTGATAAAGAAAAGTAGTTCCAAAACAAGACAGATTATGAAAATGCAAATTATGTCATTTTATATAGTCTCAGCAAAATCTCAGAGTACTCTATGTATTTCTTGATAATTCATTTCTTTTCACTTCTACTTTTCAGACCCTGGGACATGAACAGCACATACCTTCTCCAATGCCACATGGTATGGAGCCACTGCCTCCTATACTCAATGTAATGCTTCATTTGCTAGGCCTCACATCCTCTTTTTGTTACCCAGCATTCTTCCCTCCTCCTCCTCCTCCTTCTTCTATTTCTTTTACTTCTTTTCAGGGATCCATGTTCTTCTTATTTTTTCAAAGCTTAATTGGTAAATTAGCTCTTATAGCTTTCTCTGGGATTAATCCATCAGATGATTGAGAATAGTTCTTGTCATTCCCAGGAGGTAATATGAATGAAAAAAAATAACATCACTTAAAATATTTTTTCTTTGGAAATTGATTTACACTTTAATTTTGCATTATATAAACTATTTGTCCATTACTCTTCTGCAATACTGTCATTATTTAGAACTTGAATTAATATTTGAAGTAGAAAGCAGGAAATATGGTTTACTGATGTAACCAGGAAGATTTTTTTACTGTCACCATTAATAATTCAGAAAAAGAGGAACATGTTAAATGAGAAGATGTTTCTCTGAGGATGGAAGTAGGGGCTGAAGTGTTCCCATTTATTTAATCTACTTGACAGGTTGCTTCAAATCCAAAGTCTTGGGATTTTATTAATTATAAGCTTATATATTCAAGCTGGATAAATATTTTAATCTGCACCTGAGATTCTAGCACATAATTATTAACATTTGATTACATGCTTAATTACCATAAAAGAGAAAAGAAAGGAAAAAAGGAAGGAAGAAGTAAAAGAAAGACATAGGTCAGCTAATGATCTGGGTGTTTCACAAGCATGATTTTTATGTAAGTTAGATATTGTTATATTAACCTTATGTGTAAATAAAGATTAGATAAATTAAGTACTTTGCCCCAGATTGCTTGCAATCAGTGTTAAACTAGTTTTAAACCCAAGTTTGTCTGACTTAGTTGATAGACCCTTTCTTTTATACTAGGACTCATGAGTAAATGCTTTGAGAGGCCTGGAAAATGAAATAGCTGTGTGAAGTACTCAATCTAAACAATGGGGCTATGGTAAATTGCAGAATTCTGAATAAAGACATTTGATTTCAGAAATTTTTAAAATCCTATATTGGCCAATAATAAAATTCAAATAACAGCAATAGCAACAACAGCAGTGACAAGACCAAAAACAGTTGTGGGATCCATTTTTCACTTTTGTGACATCCCTTGCTTTATGCTAAACTACCATTTTAAGTAATTGCCCTGTTTGCTAGATCTTTATTTCAGGAACTTCAAATTGGAAGAACAATGTTTTGTCTATTAGTAATATTTAATTTTGTTTGCTGTAGTTTTCTATGTGTCACATGGGAATTCATGGATGGAGGAGGAGGGACAAATGGCAGATGTAGCAAATTGGGGAAAAGATTATTTCATCTTCCATTTATATATTGCCTTAGTTGTGTGTGTTATGCTTTTGACCTTGGCTTAGATGTAACTTCCTTCAAGAAGAATTCCTTATTCCTGCTGTGTTTGGATACTTCTGTGGCAAATTGTGGTTATCCTTTCATAGACTATTAAACTCTATTCAATTGCCTGTCTTCTCCTCTTACAACCAACTCTGTTCATGGAAATCACTTCTAGTTTGCATATTTTTGCATCTCTAATATTGTGTATGGTATCTCCAAGAGAGTTGGTGCTCAATAAGTATTTGTTTAATGAATGAGAAAATTAGTAAGTATTAATGTTATACTTTTTAATGGACATTTATTTATGATGCTTTGGAAAATATTTAGTGATTCCCCTAACTCTTAATTACAGAAATGGAAACCTGAGAAGCTTTTGGAAATAAAATATTTTATGGTCACTCTAAGTAAGCTGTTGGACATTTAGAGCTTAAATGTAATTAGTCAAGTTTTGGTCAAAAAAAATAGCACTCTAGGTGTTTCACACATGGAAGGTTCATTTATTTATTTATTAAAATATTTTTTTAGTCAGTTAAGGTGGAAGTGTAGGTAAACAATGCTTGTCCCCTTGCACAAACACAGCAAAAATTACAACTAGACTACAAGACAAATATCACCTAGAATCATCAGAAAATCAAGCTCATGGAAGCCTAACAACCAAGGAATTAAAGAAGCCACATTAATCCAGATGGGTAGGAGGAATGGAGACATGGAGAGGCATAGAGAGGCACAGAGAGATGAAATGGGCAGTCCCACGCCCACATATGGTAGACAAAAATCTGGAGGGATACCTCAGGAGTGAGTGATCCCAGCCCCATACCAGAGCACAAACTCCAGGGTTCCAGCACCAGGTGGATAAGTCCCCATAACTTCTAGCTGTAAAAACCGTTAAGGTTTGGGGCAGCAGAAGAAACTGTGGGATTCTCAGGATTCTCCTCTTTAAGGATTCTCCAAGCCCTTCCTCACACAAAACCAGTGAGCAGTGACTTGAGTTGTCCTGTCCTGGCAATTACCTAAGGCGCCACCCCATCCAACTTACCAGTGCACTTTTCTACAATAGGCCATGTTACTAAGAGGGAGTCAAAGTATCTCTACCAAATACACAGAAACAAACACAGGGAGGCTATCAAAATGTGGAGACAAAGAAACATGGTTCAAATGAGAGAAAAGATAAAGAGAGAATCTTAAAAGCAGCAAGAGAAAAACAGATAGTTACCTATAAAAGAGTTCCCATAAGACTGTCAACTGATTTGTTAAAATAACTTACAGGCTAGAAGGGACTGGCAAGCAGTATTCAAAGTGAGGAAAAGCTATCCTTTAGAATTGAAGGGCAGATATAAAGTGCTCCCCAGATGAGGTAAAGCTAAAGGAGTTCATAATCAACAAGCCCTGATTATATGAAATGTTAAGGGGACTTATTTAAGAAAAATAAGATCAAAACTATGAATATTAAAATTGCAATAAATTCACAACCATCAACAACTGAATCTAAGCAGAACAGAAACACAATAGATATGGAGATCATTTGGAGGGTTATCAGTTGGGACGGGGAAGGGGGACAATGGGGATAGAGGTGCAGGCCTTAAGAAGTACGAATGGGTAGGTACAGAATAGACTGTTAAGAACAGTGTAGAAAATGGAGTAGTCAAAGAACTTACATTCATGACCCATGGATATGAACTATGTGTGTGTATGGGGCAATTGCTGGAGGGAATGGGCAGTACTGGGTGGAGGGGGGCAATGGGAGAAAATTGGAACAATTGTAATAGCATAATTAATAAAATATATTAAAAATTTTTAGAAAGGGTTTCAGGAGCTTAAAATCAGTTGGGAGAGTTAAGGATACAGCAGAATTCATGGAAAACTGTTGATAGATTTTAGGGTATCTGAAAGTTGTAGAAGTTTCAGATACTGTTAATGGACTCAGTTGTCTCCAACATGAAAAAGGTTGAGATATAGAAGAAAACTTGGAAGACTCTACCAAATCTTTGTTCCTGCTAGGAGTGCCTCTTATAAAAGCAGCATGTTTCAGTTTCCTGCAGGTGCTGTAACACATCAACATGTTGTTAAAATCAAACATGTTTTGGTTTAAAATAACATGCATTATTCTCTTCTAGTTATTAAGACCAGAAATGTGAAATAGTGTCCATGAGCTGAAATCTATATGTTGGCAGGGCTACACTTCTTGCAGAGCTTCTAGGGGCAAATCCATTTATGTGAGTTTTCCAGTTTCTGGAGGATATCCCTATTTCTTGGTTCAAGACCTTACATCACATTACCATTTTCTTCTTTCTGTTTTCTTTTGTCAAACTGCCTTCTTCTCCTTGTGTTTTAAATTTCCCTCTGCCTCCCATTTATAAGGATGTGTGATTATACTGTACTTAGGGTCAACTTGAATAATTCAGGATATATCAATATTTTTAATTTAGTAACATTTTCAAAGTTCATGTAGCAATATAAGGTAACCATCACAAGTGCCACACATTAGGAGCTGAACATTTGGGGGATGAGGGTAGGATAAGGGTTAATAATAGGGGATATTATTCAAAAGCATAGGAAATAACATACAAGAAAGTGAAAATAAATGCTGGTTCTCAAACAATCAATATCTAGCACAGAATTCAATACAAGTCAGTTTTTGATAAAGTTAATGTATTTTGATCTTTGGGCATTAATAAAAGATATGTCTCCTAAACAAAGAAAACCATTTTCTATTCTAGTTTGTATTACTTGGATCACATAGAGAATAGGGGGTTTAATTGTTAATTGAGTATAACTCTTTAAAGAGTTTTTTTTTTTTCCTGAGTGATTCTGAAGTAGAATGGAAGTAACCAGTAGTTTTAGTTCAAATGAAAGAAAGCTTACAGGCATAAGAGTTATATAACAGAATATTCTGTCTTACTAAATAATGACAAATACATTCATGAACATAAAATTATAGGGTGTATTTTATTCTCTATGATAGTCTTAATATTTCAACAATGTCAGTTTCACTTAATGGTCTATAATTCATAGTTTAAAAATATTTTTGGATTCATTTATACTTTCAGATTTACCACTCTTTAACTTCTAATGATTTCATTATATTTATTATTTACTGAGGTAAACAGAATTTCTTTTTAGTTTGCTCTAAATTTAATGGTCTTCAATTTCAATGGCGATCTCATGCTCTATTAGTTCTGAATTGTGCAAAGGTCATTACTTTCAACTAGTTTCTCAAATGAGAGTTTTTCATATTTTCTCTCTTATGCACACTATTTTTCAACAAAGCCTATGGTTTATACTTATTAAAACTATGTTTACTCTATATATTTTATGAGTTAATAGATTTTATTAGTCAATATTTTTAGTCATTACTTATCCAAACAAAATTATATAATTCTTTTAGTTTTATTTTACTATAGACTGAATGTCTGTATCTCCCTACAAATCAAATGTTGAAACCGTATCTTCTATGTGATGGTGTTTGGAGTGGGGTTGAGAAGACAAAGTCTTCATAAATACATTTAGTGACTATAAAAAAGATTCCAAAGAGCTCCCTTGTGTCTTCTGTCATGTGAGGACACAGTAAGAATATGGCCATCTGTGGAAGTGGGCCTCTTAATATACCCAATAAGCTGGCACTTTGATCTTGGAATTTTCAGCCTCTAAATCTGTAAGAAATAAATTTCTGTTGATATATGTTTATGGCATTCTCTCATAGCAACCTGAACAGACTAACACAGATTTCTTTCTCCTACTTCAACCTGCCTTTTAATAAGTTTTGAGACTATTCTGCTTTCACTACATAATTCTTCAAGTGAAAAGATGGTGTTCTAGAAGATTATTCAATATGACTTATTTTCAGTGTTTGTGTTTTGTTTCAGTGCCTCTTGATGTGCACTGACCTGTTGAGCAAGATGTTGCTATAGTGAGTATGTTTCAGGTAGCTGCAGAGGAAGGCTTTGTTGTTGGGGCATCTTTTTACTAAGATGTTTACAAGATCCATACAAAAGAAAGACTAAAGTTCTGATTTGAATGTAAATTTGTGGAATTTTGTGGGTTGTAGAGTGCATTACCATTCCAGAACTTTCATATAAGAGACATTCTCTGAACCCCCCTGTCCCAGGTATTTTCCTCTTTCCAATACTTTGTGTTTCACTATGCATTCTAAGGATAGATCTGGTTGCAGTGATTGCTTTAGTCAAGTGTGTGACTCCTAAACAGAGCCAGGGAGACAATGAACCATGTTTTGAAAACACTGGAAAAGAATTTGTTACTCTTTTCCATTAAAATTAAACATCTGTGATACCAAAGATACAGACAACAAAAGAAAACTCAGACAATTGGATGTCATAAAGTTTAAAAAATATTATGTAATAAAAGATACATACTATCAACAGAGTAAAAAGGCAACCTACAGAATGGAAGAAAATATTTGCAAATTACATACCTGATCATGGATTATTACCAAGAATGTATAGAGAACACTTGAAACTCAACAACATCAACAAAAATCACCTGATTAAAAAAAATGAGCAAAGAGCTTCAAAAGAAATTTCTCTGGAGGAGATATACAGAGGTTGTTGAGTAAGGTCAACAAACACATGAAAAAATGATCAACACCACTAGTCATTAGGGAAGTGCAAATAAAATTACAATGAGGGCAGGGGAGAGCAATGGGGGGAAAATGAAATGATTGTAATACAACAATAAATACAATTTTAAAAAAGTAGATAAAAATTACAATGAGATACCACCTTACCCTATTACAATAGCTACTATAAATTTATTTATTTATTTATTTCACTTTATTTTTTACACTTAAGGACATCCATACTGAATTACTTTTTATTTACATTTTTAAGATGTTTCTTTCTTTGCTTTTTAAATTTTATTGTTGTTGTATCACATCCATCCTCTTTTTACTCCCCTCTGTCCCCTTCCCCACCTACCCTCTCCCCCACAAAGTCAATCCCACTTGTTGTCCTTATCCATGGTTCTTCCATACTAGGTTCTTGTCTGAACTGTGTCCCTTTGACTCTTCCTCCCCCTTCCCCTTGCCCACTGAAGGCCTATTCACAGTATTCATATATCTGGTTCTGTTTTGCTTGTTGTTTGTTTTGTTTTATTATTGTCCTGTAATGGGTGAGGTCATATGGTATTTGTCTTTCACTGACTAACTGATTTCACTGAGCATAATAGTTTCTAGTTCCATGCATGTTGTTGTAAATGTTAGGAGTCCCTTCTTTCTTTCTGCTGTGTAGTATTCCATTGTGTAAATGTACCAAAGTTTTTTGATCCAATCATCCACTGATAGGCACTTAAGCTGTTTCCAGCACTTGGCTATTGTAAATAATGCTGCTATGAACATAGGGGTACATAGGTTCTTATGAATTGGTGTTTCAGGATTCTTCAGGTATAGCCCTAGTAGTGGAATTGCTGGATCAAAAGGCAGTTGCATTTTTAGTTTTTTGAGGAAACTCCATATTGTTTTCCATAGTGTCTGCACCAGCCTGCATTCCCACCAACAGTGTACCAGGGTTGCCTTTGCCCCACATCCTTGCCAACACTTGTTTGTTGATTTGTTGATGATTGCCATTCTGACAGGTATAAGGTGGTATCTTATTGTGGTTTAAATTTGCATCTCTCTGATGGCTAGTGATATTGAGTATTCTTTCATATGCCTCTGGGCCCTTTGTGTGTCTTCCTCAGTGAGTTGTCTGTTCAGGTCTTTTGCCCATTTTTTATTTGGGCTGTCTGTCTCCCTGGTGTTGAGTCTCATTAATTCTTTATATATTTTGGAGATCAAATTCTTGTCTGAGGAATCATTGACAAATAGGTTTTCCCATACAGTTGGTTCCCTTTGAATTTTGCTGGTGTTTTCTTTAGCTGAACAGAAACATTTCAATTTGATGTAGTCCCATTTGTTGATTCGTTCTTTTATTTCCTTTGCCCTTGGTGAAGTATCAGTAAACATATTTCTGCATAGGATATCTAAAATTTTACTGCCTGTATTTTTCTCCAGGACCTCTATGGTGGCCAAAATATAACAAGTGTCTGTGAGAACGTGAAGGCAATGAAAATGTGTGTATTCTTCTTGTTGGAAACGTAAAAACTTAAAGTGGTATAGCTGCTATGGGAAATGATATGGCAGTTCCTCAAAAAATTAAAAATATATATAATTACCATGTAATTCAGCTTCTGGGTATATACCCAAAAGAACTGAAAGTGGGGTCTTGAAAAAATATTTGTCTACCCATGTTTATAACAGCATTATTCACAATAAGTAAACTGTGGAAGCAATCTAAGTGTCCATTGATGGATAGATAAATGAATAAATAAGCTGTAGAATATACATACAAGCTTAAAAAGAAGGTAATTCTGACTTATATTACAACATGGATCAACATTGAGGACAACAAAGCCAGTCACAAAAAGACAAAAACTTAGGCCCTGGCTGGTAGCACAGTGGTTAAGGCGCCGGCCTGCGAACCCAAAGGTTGCAGGTTCGATTCCCCAGCCAGGGCACATAATGAGGTTGCAAACCAGGTCTCCTGTCAGGTTTGTGGCTGGAGGCAGGTGAAACACAACCATACATTGATGTCTCTCTCCCTCTCTGCCTCTCTCCCTTCCCCTCTTTCTAAAAATAATGAAATAAAATATTAAAAAAAAAAAAAAAAAAAAAAAAAAAAAAAAAAAAAAAAAAAAAAAAAAAAAAAAAAAAAAAAAAAGACAAAAACTGTATTATTGCACTTATAAAAGATAGTTAAAGTAGTCAGAATCATAGAGATAAAAATAATTGTGGTGGCCAGGGGTTGGGAGAAGAGGGGGAATACAGATTTACTATTTAATGGGTATAAAGTTTCAGTTTTACAAAGTGAAAAGAGTTCTGGAGATGGATGGTGGTAGAGGTAGCACAACCTTAAGAGTGTATTTATTACCACTGAACTATACACTTAAAATGGCTAAGATGGTAAATTTGTGTTATGTGTATTTTATCACAATAAACATTTGAGAAAAGTGAAACTAGACCATTTTCTCACACCATACACAAGAATAAACTAAAAATGGATTAAAGAATTAAATGTTCGACTCGAAACCATAAAAATCCTAGAAGAAAACATGCAGTAAGAACTCAAACATTTATTGTAGCAATATATATTTTTTCTGATATATTTCCTCAGGCCAAAGAAACATAACAACAACAACAACAACAAAACAATGTGACTATATCAAACTAAAAGTTCTAGCACAGCAAAGGAAATCAAAAGATGATCCACTGAATGGGATAACATATTTACTGATACATCTGATAAGAGGTTGTTAATATTCAAAATTTGTAAAGTACTTATAAAACTCAATAACAAGAAAATCCCTTTTTTAACAATAAGAATCTTCATTTAGGTTTGGTCAGTACAGGTACGATATACTGGAGTCAACAAAGCAATATGCATTAACAGGATACAACAGTTTGTAAAAACTGAGTAACTGCCCACAAATTTCTTTTTTTTTTTTAAATTTATTGTTGTTGTATTACATCCATCCCCTTTTTGCTCCCCTCTGTCCCCCTCCCCACCCACCCATTCCCCACAAAGTCAATCCTACCTGTTGTCCATGTCCATGTTTCCTTTATACCAGGTTCTTGTCTAAACTGCTCCCCTTCCTTGCCTCTGCCTCCCCCCTCCCCCCAACCTCCTTCCCCCTGACCACTGAAGGGCTATTCACTGTATTTATATATTTGGTTCTGTTTTGCTTGTTGTTACCCACAAATTTCTTAAACATTCAAGCACCTAAAGAGAAAATGCACAGATGTATGGTGGGAAAAAACTGTATCTAACACTGAAACTACTATAGGACTCCATAAATAAGTCCTAAGTTTTAGTGAAAGAACTACTGCACTGGGCCAACTTGGCAGTCATAATCCCACATTGACTCTCACAAGCCTGAATGGTGCATGAGTGTAGGAACAGCAGGGGTGAGGCCTGACACAGCACAGGTGTTAAACAATGGGAAAAGGACCTGACTAGACACCTCTCCAAAGAAGCCATACAAATGGCCAGAGACATATGAAAAGATGATCAATGTCACTAATGCAAATTAGTGCATTTTAATGCAAACTAATATCACAATGAGATATCACCTCACACCTGTCAGAATGGCTATTATAAAAAAATATCAACAAACAACAAGTGTTAGAATGTGGAGAAAAGGGAACCCTTATACACTGTTGGTGGGAATGAAGATTGGTGCAGCCACTGTGAAAAGCGGTGTGGAGATACTTCAAAACATTAAAAACAGAAATGCCTTATAACCCAGTGATTCTACCTCTGGGAATTTATCCAAAGAAACTCAGCACACTAATTTGAACAAATGTCATTGCAATGTTATTTACAACAGCCAAGATTTAGAAGTGACTCAAGTGTCCATCAGTAGATGACTGTATAAAAACAGTTGTGGTACATTTATACCATGGAATACTACTCAGCTGTAAAAAAAAAAAAAAAAAAAAAAAAAAAAAAAAAAAAAAAAAAAAAAAAAAAAAAAAAAAAAAAAAAAAAAAAAAAAAAAAAAAAAAAAAAAAAAAAAAAAAAAAAAAAAAAAAAAAAAAAAAGAAGAAGAAGAAGAAAATCCTACCCTTTGTGACTTCATGAATGAGCCTGGAGAGTATTATGCAATGTGAAGTAAGCCAGTCAGAGAAAGACAATTACCATGTGATTTCATTCATATGTGGAACCTAATGATCAAAATGAACTAACAAGCAAAATGGAGACAGACTCATAGATAGCAGGCTGACAGTTGTTGAGGGGTCGCCTTGATTGGATAGGTGCTTGATTCTATTGAGCAAAATAGAAACAAAGAGAAAAAAAAATCTTATATAAATAAATAATTAACATCCTAAAAATAAATTGGAATAAAAGGAAAAAAAGAGATCAAATAAGCAGAAGATAAAAAGAATTAAACATCTCACTCTCCCTAGGGAAAGATTGAGGCTGTCTAAAGTCAACCAGCTGTGCCTAGTGAATTATACCAGCAGTCTAGAAAGCATAGAAAAGAAAACCTGGGTTTCAATGACATCATTCAAACTTGTGAATTCTTGTTATGTCTAAAGCCCAAAATACTCCTTGGATCTTTCAGTTATATGAACCAATAAATAACTTTGCATAAACCGGTTTAAATTAGGTTTAAAAAATAAAAAAGACTCTTAATGGATACTGTCCTGGTAGATATCTACATCACTGTGTGTGCCTTAGCTTCATCTAGAATTACTCTTCACATCTCCACTTATTGCCATTCTGGCCTATCTTCCCCAGGGTCTAGATAGCTCTTCTTTTATTTCCTGCCTCACCCTGACCTTTGTGCAGTTGGCATCCCAGCCCTCCTCTGCATCATTCTATCTAACCATGGTCTCATAGCATCTTTACTTTTCTGATATTACTTGCCTCAATAGAAATAAGCAAAGGGTAAGTACCTTTTATTTATATCTAGCAATTCTTCCCTCTGAAATCAAGTGCTGACTATAACTGCTAAGAATATTTCATAGAACATTTAAAGAGAGAAATAGCCTAGCAGTGCATAACCAGTGATAGTAGCTATGGGAGTTCCTACTGAGGAGATTTGAGTTCTCTAGAGTTTCAATAAAAGATGGATGATGCTTTATTGGGGCTGAGTATCTTAAGATGGTAGTGATTACCCCACGGCCCTTTCTTGCTGATGTAAATTCTGGTCCACTTCTAATGAAGATGCCTGTGCCTTTTTATGCAAGGTGTCACTGAAAAGGTGGATATTTCTTATCATACAGCATGCATGCGAAGCTGGTGCTCAGCTTCAGGAATCTGCAGAATCTGCAAATGCTGGACATTAAAATGTGTTATTGCTTGGAGTATTGGTTTGGGCAAAGCTTCCCTATTTTTGATGGTTGCTTATCTTGAGGATCCTAGTGCTGCTACTTGTTCAAATGCTGTGCTGTTTGAATCTATTACTTATGGGGGTGACTCCTGCTCTACTTTCCTCTTATACTTGGCCTATGTACTTGGACTATTTCTGTTTGCCATTCAACAATTTGTTGAGCACACCATATTCTTTGCATCGACTCGGTCTTTAAACATGCTGACTCTTCATGCATATATAGGCAATTCATACTTATCCTTGTGCTATAAGGTGCTTCTACAAGGAACATTCTCTGACCCAGCCCCTCATCCTTTACTTCCAAGTGTGGAGTATGTGCTCCTTCTTTCTAGCTCCACAGTACACCATGTTCTCCCATTTTAAAGCACTCAATACACTGTTGACTTACATTTACCACCCACTGACTCCAAGCTTAATGGAGACAAAAATTTTATCTTGTATCCCATTTGTGCTAGTGTCAAACACAACACTTGCCCCATTATATCTGTTAAATAAATGAATGATTAATTATCCTAAAATTATTTAATTTTTATTTCAAGGAATTGGGTATAGTGGCCATTTACAAAAATTATTTAATATTCACCAAGGATATGTTTTTATTGATTTGAGAGAGAGAGAGAGAGAAGAGAAGAGAAGAGAAGAGAAGAGAAAAACATCCGTCAGTTACCTCCCTTATGCATCCCAATTAAAGCTTGAATCCAAAGTCCAAAATCTAGATATATGTCCTGACTGGGAATTGAGTCTGCAACCTTTAGGTGTACGGGATGATGATCCAACAACTGAGCCACCCAGCAGGGTTACAGTGGGCATTCTTGAAAATGGTTACTTTCCAAAATTTTTCATAGAATTCATTTGTAGACAAGTTATATGTTGGGGTTTAGGGTAAACAATCAAATGTTGAAGATTTCTTTGAGACTAATTTAGTATTAGAAAAGGTAGTTTGTGGATTATCTGTGTCTAATCAAATTTCTCCTCTTATCTTTATGAAATTATCGTTAATCAGCTCAGCACACAAATCAGGCAGAACTTATAATGATCAAGAGTTTAGTTAAAGACAATACCTTAAAGTTAACATAAATGTGCTTTTTTTTTTAAAAAAAAATTGAGCCAAAATAAAACATTGGAATATTTCACACCAAAATCCAGGTTTCCATCTTATTTTGGAAAATTAGAAATTTATCAAGAATGAACCTTCATTTATTTTTTTTCTTTTTTTCTTTTCTTTTTAAATTTTACTGTTGTTGTATTACATCCATCCCCTTTTTGCTCCCCTCTGTCCCCC
>PVIW01005276.1:9574-110541 GCA_004026585.1 Noctilio leporinus | reverse complement strand
CCCCCTACCCCGTTCCCCTGACCACTGAAGGCCTATTCCTTGTATTCATATACTTGGTTCTGTTTTGGTTGTTGTTAGTTTTGTTCATTATTGTCCCGTAAGAGGTGAGATCATATGATATTTGTCCTTCACTGACTGGCTTATTTCACTAAGCATAATACTCTCCAGTTCCATCCATGTTGTTGCAAAGGGTACAAGTACAACTTAATGATTTGATATATGTATATATCTTGTAAAATGATCACTACAATAATTTGGGATCATCACCTCACAGAGTTACACATTATCTTTACTTGTCATGAGAACTTTTAAGATCTACTCTCAGCAACTCCAAATGCACACTAATATTGTTAACTACAGTCATCATGATGCACATTAGCTTCCCAGAACTTATTTATCTTATAACTGGACGCTTGTATCTTTTGATCATATTCATCCATTTTCCCAACTCCCTACCCCTTTGCCTCTGGCAACCACCAATCTTCTCTCTGTTTCTATGAATTGGTTTTTTGTTTAGATTCCACGTAAAAGTGAGCTCTACAATATTTGTCTCTCTGTCTTTCTTATTTCATGTAGCATTATGCTCTCATGGTGTAGTCATGTTGTTGCAAATAGCAGACTTTCCTTCTGTTTTATTAGCCTTACCTCTTCATCTCCATGGCCAATGACCTTGGTTTAGGTTATGTGAAATATTCTTGACTAAGATTCCACTTCATTCTCATAGCCCTTGTCGCACCTATTTAATATGCCATTGCTGCTCAAGAGATCCAATCTTGGCTAACTATATCTAAGTGTTGTCCATCCTTTCATGAAGAACAAAAATCTAAATTCTTGTGTATGTCATATAAAGCCTCACATGATTAACCTACTTAATAGCCTCAATTAGTGCAACTTCTCACAGGAACATTCATACAGAACTTCTTTGATTTTCCAGGGAAAGATCAGGCTTTTTTTTTTCTCTTAACATCAATGTATGGTTGCCTTTCACCTGCCTCCAGCTATGGACCTGGCTGGAGACCTGGCTTGCAACCTTGTTATGTGCCCTGGCTGGGAATTGAACAAGCGACCTTGGGAGTTCAGGCTTTTTGCGTGTCTATTGCATACGGCCATGGTATCATCCTCCATTTGGATGGCCTCTCTACTCTCATCCTAGCCCTCTTTGGCCCATCAGACTTCTACTTATCCTTCACAACTTAGTCTCAAGGTTTTTCAGTAGCCTCTAGCATTTCTTGATCATGGCTACTGAATTGGGGTAGCGAAATGAACGCTTATTAACTTTGCCATTCAGCATTTACATACCCTTCTTAAGGATACATTCCTACTTTGATAGCACCTCTTTCCCATTCCCAGTGCATGGGCTTCATGTGAGGTTGGCTTTATCCCTGGACCTGAGGGAGTGGGGCAGATGATTTAGATGGAGCCAATTGGAGCAGTCCATTCCCTTGGCCATAGCCATTGCTTTGGCATGAACATGTGGTCAAAAGTGGATTAAAGTCAAATGAAATTCAATATAGCACTGCTGTTTGATCCCTGGGGAAGCAGATTTTCCTTTTATTGAAGTAGGGGCTGTGAAGATATGAGCCTGAAGTTGCTAGAAACTGTCCTGTAGAATCAAAGAGTGGAGTTATCTAAAGGAACAAGAGCTGGAAGGAGTAGCCCAGAAACATTGTGACTGAACCAAGCTCCTTCAGTAGGCAAGATACACCATGGGCTCTTCAGTGTTGCAAGTCCAAAAAATACCACTTTTCTTCTTTTCTGCTTAAGCCAGTTTGGGTTAGGTTTTTTATTACTTACAACCTAAAGAACCTCTCAACTAATGCCCCAATTTTTCCCTCTGTCCCAAGACACCTTTTATATCCTTATTTCTTGCCTTTGCCCTACTGTGAAGAGTTGACTGAAATCTAGTGTCTGGGTGAAGATGAAACATCTAGGACTTTCCTGTCTAAGGGAGCATGGAAGTCAACCACTAGCGTCTTCCCTTAGGGCTAATGATTGAGCACATTATGTATCTGGCAGACAATTATATAATGGGAGGAAGAACGGATAAAAACTATAGAAAGCAAAAGTAGAAGGAAGTAGGGTGAGGAGATAGGTGGTTTTCATACTAAATGGGGGGAAATGAAATTATTTCTGGTTTTTGCCTCTATTCAGATACAAAGCAAAGGAAGAATTGAGTTGGGGAGGGAAGGAACATAAAGGAGGAAGGAGCCTGAAGGTTTCTCCTCCAGCCACTCACAATAGTGAGGACTAGGGAAGATATTGCCCTTCTGTTGATATTTGCAAAGAATATGGAGGTGGAAGTCATATAAACCTAGACTTCACCTGCCTTAGTCATGGTTCCCATAGAAATTGATCACAAGCATAGGCATTTTCACAGCTTTCACAAGGAGAGTCCTTGAGTAAGGCAATATCATTTCCTAAATTGACAATCTAGATTCTAGGGGTTGATTTAATAGGTCATTTAAAGAACAATAGCTTAGTCTTCATGATGATGATCAAGAGGGCGCTGATGGCCCTCTTCCAATATTTGATTTGCTCCAGATGCCCTCAGGAGTTCTGTTTGATAGTCTTCAACTTCTCAGACTAAGCCCAGGATTTTTTAATTTGGGAATTATTAGTTTGGATGTATCCTGCACAGATCATATGGTGGATGCTGGAACAATAGCACATGAAGAGGAAGTATGTTATTTCAAAATTCCCTTGATTAAAATAGAGGCCAAAGACTATTAGATATCATTGCTAAAATGTCCAATTAATGTTCCTTATTCTGGAAAGAAGAGGTACTTTAGTTAATAACAAAGACTCCACAGTTAGCTAGTCAAGTACACACATGGAATCAGAAATGCTTTTAATTGACTATTTCGGATCCAAGTGCTATATTCTGTTTCCTTCCAAGTCCTCAGGATGCTAGAAATTGGAAAATTCATAGTTTTAAGTACTTGGGGCACATCATGTGCTCAACCACATGGGTAACTGTGATTCTTTTACTCCCTCTCTTTTATAACTCCTCTGCTCCTTTCCTCGGTATTCTGTCCACTTATTTTATCTTCCCACTCACTTCTTCCCATCTAATTCTGAATCTAGCTTCAAGGAAGTCTTGTTTGTTATTCTCTGCTTTATGGGGATGAGAGCAGGAATGAGGTGGGGGCTTTGGGTTCTAAATGCAGAGGCGGGATGGGAATGTTTGGTTTGATGATAAGCTTAGGGTAGAGGATTTAAGTAATTGGACTGCAAATATTTATTTTCTGCTAGCACTTTCTCTTGTTATATTAAAAGAAAATTTTTCCTACTCAGACTTGAGTGACCTTATAGAAACACCTTGTTTTGGGTAGGTACCAAGGTCTAAGGGCAAGTATAGGAAAGACCTGTTACATGAGAAAAGGAACTCCACAGAGAAGAGGATCGCCATATCTCTGACATGTAGGGCAGAAACCACTCAGATAGTCTTTTAGGCTTTTACTTGGCCACATGGCATTTGCCATGTTTTATAGCTTTTGGGTTAAAATTCCTAAACTGAGAAATAAAGGCCAGTATAACATAGTTTCTTGGCTTCCACTGGAAAGGAGTCATGGTCTCTGCAGAGACAGCAAGAACATTTTGATTTTCTACCACTTCGAAACAGATGGATCCCTTGCACGACTATCTTCTTGACTTCACTTAGCAGTTAATATATGGAAGTTGAAAGTAGCTCTACCTAAGTGCATTATATTTGTCCCATTGTGTTTAAATTTCTTAATTACTTTTTTATGTCCTCCAGTTAGACTGTAGGCCCTTGGAGGTCTGCCTTTCCACCTTTAGTCCCCACTGCCCAGCATGATGCCGGTGGTTGTATCTTCTGACGACAAGGGTGAAGTAGCAACATGGTAGAGAACAGTGGGAATGTTTACTTGACCATTTCAGAAGGGGTTTGAGGGAACTTTTTCTTTTTTCAAGGGTGGAACATCTTGATTGACAAAACTTTGTGTTTAAGGAAGTAATAATGAAAAATAAATATAAAGAGGTTGAATAAGCTAAAAAAAAAAATAGTCACTGTTGACCATGTTTCTCAGAATGTGACCTGTAGACCACCAACTTCTTCCTGAAAGCATGTTTGTGGTCCACGTTACTGTTTTTTCTTCTCATTCTATCTTCCCCACCCCCTAAATATTCCCCTATAATTTATTAAATTAATTGATTCTTGCTTTAAATCAAGTCAACCATGTTGACTTTTCACTGAAAATTTTTATTTTATTTTTATTTAATTTATTTCTTTTTAAAGATTTTATTTATTATTTCCAGAGAGAGAGGAAGGGAGAGAGGCAGAAAGGGAGAGAAACATCAATGTACGATTGCCTTTCACCTGCCTCCAACTACAGACCTGGCTGGAGACCTGGCTTGCAACCTGGTATGTGCCCTGCCTGGGGAATCAGACCAGTGACCTTTGGGTTTGCAGGCTGGCGCCTTATCCACTGTGCCACCAGCCAGAACTGCTCACTCATCATTTTTAGAGGAAGGAGTTGAGACCATCGAAGTGCACTGTCTTGTTCAGATGCCCAATGAATCCTTAGACTCAGACCTTGCTCTGTTTTTCACTGCTCCCCCTGCAACCCCACTTTAAACATCCTGTTTAAGGTTGGGCTGAGCATCCTCCCTGGGCTTATTTTATAGCAGATGGAAGAAAGGGCAGTAAGAATGATATGGAGATACATGAATGTGTTTTCTGAAAAACTGATGTAATGTAAGAATTTTTCTGTTTTGTACCTTATTAATACCATCACCACAAATATCCATTTGGATCAATGGATAGTTATTTTGCAAAGACGAAATAGTGTATCTTCAGAAATACCAGTTGTTTATAAATTTTACCCCCCCCCATAATTATTTTGCATATACATATTATTTCCTTTTTGGTCTGTCCTTGGTGGGCAATAGAATTATTTTACTTGGCAAATTATGGAATAATTGTTTGACAAGCTCAGAAATGGAGACATTAAAGTGGAAAAGAATTAGTTCCTTGGAGACAGATTTTACTTTAAGTAACCATGGAGTTGAGCTTGATATGTTTAAGGATTAGTAATAACCAAAATGTGCCCAATCTGCTAAACTGTTACTATACCTGTTAGTAGTGAGAGAGGGGTTCCCTTTATACCTTTTTCTTTTTTCTTTCTTCTTCTCTTCTCCTTCTCTCCTCCCCTCTTTCTTTTCTCTCCTTTTCTCTTATTTTCTTTTCAACAATGCTCTATACATGAAGAACAAACACCTATCTGGGTACTTGGCTAGAATAACATCTTGTTCTTATTCTTATTTGGAGACCCCTTTGTGGCCCAGGAAGTTAGGCTGCCTCATGCCTTTCAAGTTGCCTAAAGGCACTCATGCTTTGGATAAGCTGAGGTTACCGCAGTCCTACAAGAGAAGCATTCGGATATTTCTGTTTTCTATTTTCAGTGACTGTGAGGTTGAGTCTAATGGGTAGGGTAAGGAGTGTCTTTTGGCTGAAGACAGGATGATAGTGGAGAGGATAAGAAACATTTGCTGATAACAATGATAAGATGAAGTGAGAATTTTACATTTTCAATCAACATTAAAAAAAAAGTTTTAATATCTTGAGAAAGTAGTGTGTAACAGTATCACTCTCTTCTGTTGGTTTTATGTTTTCCCAGACAAGAATTTCAATAAAATATATGTATCACTGACCTTCCTCCATGGGTGTCTGGAGAAAAACAAAGGAATCATAAAAGAGTTTTTCTATTCTTGCATGAAAAGTGCTATAATACTACAAAGTGCTGCTCTGTTTGGTAATGGGAACCATGTAGTAATAGAAACTTTATGATGAGGTTTCTTGGAATTTTTAATGCATATAGGTTTGAAGATGCAGATGGGATGTATGTGATTAAACAAAAAGACCATGGCAATAAAGATGCCACTGTTCTTTTGATAATGTACAGAACTTTATATTTTTATATATGCATGTCTGTGTGGGCCTTCATTTCAAAAGATAAATATACTTTTAAAGCTTTGACAAATAAAGTGTTTTCTGACTGCTTGTGAGTAAAGGCAAACAAAAAAAAAATAAAGATAGAAAGAAAAAAGAAAAAAGAAAACCACATCTTCAAAAATCAATGGCATGAAATTAATCTTGTGTCCAGTGATTGAGTGAACTCCACAATAACATTGAGAGTAAAGCCCTCTTAAGATGCCCCTATGAAAAAGTTTTTCCATATGATATAGTCAGAGTTTTATAAGTCTATATTAAAAAAAATTTAGTCCTATACATTTTCTCTCATAAGATATTTTTTATTAACTGCTGTTTCTTGGAATAATGTTTTTAAAAGCATATGCTCTACAAGTGGGGTGGGTAAAACCTTCAGAATTTATTTATAAAAAATTATGCATTTATTCTTACATGTGTAAACTCTAGTCACCTGGAAAGTACTTTCCATTTGATGCAATATAGTTATTGAGGCTTTTTCCCCCATTGCTGAAAACAGTTTTTGAACTTGTCCGTTTTGATGCCTTTTATTACTTCTGACATTTTTCGTTTCATCTTTTCCACATCAGCAAAATGTTTTACTTTCAGGATTTTTTTCACCTAGGGAAACAAACATACAAACAAACAAAAGGTTGCTCAGGGCAAGATTGGGTAAATAGGGAGAGTTGAGTACAGGGAAGTCATGCCAATTTTGGTCAAAAACTACCAAATACTTAATGTGGGGTGGGCAGGTGTGTTCGTAAATCACCCATCATGAAATGGGCAAATATGCATTGAAAGAGTCTTCCAAAAAAATAAAAATAAATAAAAAAAATTCACTGAAGCTGAATGCAACCTCTCACAAAAGCACCAGCTGGTACACTGACACAGATGTGTTCCTAGAACAGTCACACTCACCTGTTCAGGGGATGTCTGTACTACAGGGGACCTGCCTTCCAGAAGATAATTTTATTTTTTTTTGGGAGGTCCCCCTGGTATAGGTATGGGATTTATATGTTTTGAAATTTTCTTGTTTTTTATTTTTTTTTATTTTTATTTATTTTTCCTTGTTTTTTATTTTCCTCCTTAAAAGTCAAGGAAACTCTGAAGATCAAAGTGCTCTCTTTTTCAGATTATCTAGGAATAGAAATTGGGATTTTATTTTATGAAAAGTACAGTCATAGAATGGAGAAAGTAAAACAACAGAACTCCCAGCTGGAGTGAGAAATATCGAACCCTTTCAGACATTTTTGTTTGTGTCCAGTTGGTGACTTTTCAACAGGATCTGTCTTTTGAAATCTGGTGTTTCCTTTTCAAAATTAAACCCCAGTTGTGTCTTAAAAAGAAAGGTCTTCTCCATTCTGTCCATCATGACTCTATACACTTTCATGAAGAAAAAGGAGAGTATTCTAAGCATCTTGAAATGGCCAACAAGGTGATTTCACAGTTGAATTCACATTCTCTGCATTTTCCCTGTAATATATCCTTAGCCTAAAATACATTCTGTGTTGAAACCTCAATAACATTGAAAATCTTTCTTGAGACCAAGAAATCTCAGCTGTTCATGATAACACAGTATAATATTCACAGAGTGTTTATAGGTCACCTTTAAGTTCCATATTATTAATCGTAACCGATGATCTGTTTGGGCTAGTGAATTATTTGAGGATAATCTGCTATTGAGAGAAGGCCACCAATACAGCTGAAGACAAAAAGTAACCAGTCTATCTGTATGAATCATGTCCATTTTCTGTACCTGCTGAAGTGCAAGGAGCTGTAGGAAATATAGCAGATGGCAGAGCCCTTGTCTATGAGACATTGGAGCCTGGAAGGAGATTCAGAGGCCGAAAGGTATTAGCATGTTTGGAGGCAGAGATCTCAGCTAATGGGGACAGAAAGGAAGGCAAAAAACAATCCTCGGATGTCAGAAGACATATACGTGTAAAATATTAGAGTCTTGCTTTGAACGTAACACTCTTTGAATTTGCTTTTAGAAATTCAGTCACTACATTTTTTTCAAGTGGCTGCAGCTTCCTTTTGGCATTGTCATGAGTTGATCCCCTTGTATCTACTATCTGTTTCTTAAGGGCCCGGGAGCTTAGATAATGAATGTTTGCAAGTATCACCAATAATTACTACCCTACTCACTTGATAGATGTGCTCTGTGCTGTAGGGCAGGTGAAGAGTTAGTAGAGACCACCATTATCAGAAATAATTAGCCATTTAGCCAGGGGGGAAGGCTTAGTGGCCTAATGGGCTTTACTCATCCAGGTGGGATCAGGGGCTCTATTCTCTAGGTAACCTCTTCAGCCTCATTATCTCAGAACCAGCAAATTTGCTATTTGTGGCTTTTGGCTAGGAATTTTTCCCTCTGTCGAAAAATCTTTGAACAGTCACCAGAGTACCAGCTAAGAGCTGTATACCTGACTTGGGAGGCACACAAGCAGCTGCCTCCTTCATTCAGGTAATGATGTTATCCTACTGTCCCTCTTTCTGTTTGTGGTTTCCTGGCTTAACGGCTCTAACAGGGATGCTGCAGGAGCCCGCCTGAGTGACAGCACAGTCATTCTTGCAAGGACAGCAGAATAGGAATAACAAGGGGCAGCCGGCAGGACATGCCATCTGTACTAAATCTCCAAGGACAGAAAATGAAGGGGGGGTCATGATGGAACCCCAAACTGAAAGACATGCTGAGATACCACAGCTCATTTAGCATAAAGCCGTTTCTCAAGTAGACATTTTTATGTAAGGTGGTTCAGACTGAGTAGTTACAGGTGCTTATTTAATGAGTACCTGTGATTATTATATTTTTAATCCTCAACTGAGGACTATTTTTGCATTGTTTTTAGAGAAAGAGGAAGAGAGAGGGGAAGGGAGAGAGAGAAATTTTGATGCAAGAGGGAAGCATCAATTGGTTGCCTCCTGTGTGTACACACCCAGTCTAGGGATCAGTGTGGAATCCACAACCTAGGTATGTGCCTTAACTGGGAATCAAACCTGCAACCTTTTGGTTATGGGATGACACTCCAACTAAATGAGCCACACTGGCCAGAGCAAGACTAATAATTTTTTAAACTGGCAATCTTCAATAGAAATAAAATGTGTACAGCATATGCACTTGTAAACTTTCTAGCAGGCACACTAAAAAAGCAAAAAGACAGGTAAAATTAATATTAGTAATGCATTTTATTTAACCCAACATGTTTAAAACATTTCAGCATGCAATGACTATGACAATTATTAATGAGACATTTTACATTGTCTTTCTTCTGTACTAGGTCTCCAAAATTTGATGTGAATTTTACACTTACAACATCTCAGTTTGATCTAGCTACATTTCAAATGCTCTATACCATCCCCACCAGCTCCACTCTATATGAAGTACTCCAGGGTAACAATAGCAATGCATTAATTGCTATTCTGTAATCAGGCAGATGTTCAGCGGGAGAAGACTAAGTCAAATTTATTTTCTTTTCTGCCTTGCACTGAGATTCAGCACATGGGTGTTTTGAACTAGTTTTAAAAAGCAATTGGAGAAAGAGGAACCTCACTAGACAAGCTATTGTAGCACTAATTCACCAGCTACTATTGTTCTTCCTCAGAAAACCCGGATAATAAAAACACAATAAAGTTGGTTGTTTTGATTTTACTGTTGTTGAGTAAGAATTTCAGTTGTAGCATAAAGTATTCCCCATTTACAGGGTGAGTTTTTGATTTTGTTTTCCTGTTATAAAAGTGATTTTAAAGAAAACTAGAAAATTCCAAGAAGTATAAAGAATGAAATACAAAATAACTCATTAGTGATGTACCAATGTGATGTTAAATCATTATTTTCTTGATATTTTTTACTCTGCAAATGTAAATATGTTTAACTGTTGGTATTGTGAATAAATTTGTGTTTTTTTACCTGTTATAGTGTAAACATTTTACCATGTTTTAAACAATTCTTTTAAGATTTATTTATTTATTTATTAGAGAGAGTAGAAGGGAGGGAAAAAGAGAGGGAGAGAAACTTTGATTGATTGCTTCTCACACATGCCCTGAAGCGGGTAGGGTGCTGAACCAGCAACCCAGACATGTGCCCTGACCAGGGATTTAACTGGCAACTTTGCATTTAGCAGGACAATGCCTAACCAACTGAGCCACACCAGTCAGGGCCAAGTTATTTTCTATAAACTATACCTTTACGTTGTATGGCAATGTGTTCATTCTTTCCCTTACTGTTGGGCTTTGAAATTTTTTCTAATGGTTCCCAAGTGACATGCAGAAAAATTTTAATTTCCTTGATTGAAACCTTAAATAACGTAGTTTAAATATCACTATTTGGAATTTAATAGTGAAACAATAAGCTGTAAGAAGAAGATAATGTAAAAAAGCAAAAAAATAAAAAAACATTTTATTTTATAACCCTTGCCTTGTATCTAAGAATTTTCCACTGAAGTCAAGTTGTACTATGTCCTGAAAGAAGCAACTACCAATTTTATGCAAATCAGTGAGAACTGTTTTTTCTGGTCATGGGCTTTTTGAGTTATTAGGTGAAACAATGATGGACAGTGTATGTTAAAAGAAAAGCAGTCTAACTTATGACACATTCTGCCTCATGCCCAGAAGTTATCTTGTTGGTGGTACTTATTCTTATAGTGACATTTGGTTCTTATATGCACTTTTTCTAGAAAAATGACTTTGTAAAAGTGCTGATGATTTTGATTAAACAGCAAGAAACTTGTGTTTATTTTCTTTACATTTCTTTACATGTAGCTTTTTATTACAGAAAATTGTAATTAGATCCAAAATAAACAGAATTGATAAAATGACACTCATTACCCAGTATTCAGTTTTGGCAGTTATTAATATTCTGCCCTTCTTCCTTCATCAATACTTTTACCCAATATTCACACCTGCCTCTTGATACACTGCTGCTACTCATATCCCTATCACAATACAGAACATTTACATCTTCTCAGAAAATTCCCTCATGTCCTTTCCTATGCAATCTTCCTGCCCAGCCCCCTCTACCAGGAGGCAACCACCAATTGGATAATTTTCACCTTAGGTTTGCCTTACTTTAGTTTTTCATGTAAGTGGAATCATACAGTATATGCCCTTTGTGTTGATGTTTATGAGATTCATTAGTAGTTTCTTCATTTTTATTGCTGAGTAGTATTTTATCACAGAAACGTATCACAATATATTGATCCATTCTCCTACACCAGTATTTTAATTTTTAATTTTTTAAAAGATTTTATTTATTATTTCCAGAAAGAGAAGAAGGGAGAGAGGCAGAGAGGGAGAGAAACATCAATGTATGGATGCCTTTCACCTGCCTCCAGCTACAGACCTGGCTGGAGACCTGGCTTGCAACCTGGTTATGTGCCCTGGCTGGAGATTCGAACCAGC
The DNA here is from genome assembly GCA_004026585.1 of Noctilio leporinus. Taxonomy (NCBI): domain Eukaryota; kingdom Metazoa; phylum Chordata; class Mammalia; order Chiroptera; family Noctilionidae; genus Noctilio; species Noctilio leporinus. The sequence goes on along the minus strand of PVIW01005276.1, from coordinate 99,197 downwards.
GACCTTTGGGTTCGCAGGCCAGTGCCTTATCCACTGTGCTACCAGCCAGGCATCTTTAATTCTTTTGGGTAAATAAATATGTAGAAGTAGAACTGCTGGGTCAAAGAATAGTTTATTTTAACTCTAAAAGAAATTGCCAACTCTTTTTCTGTTTCTGCCAGCCATTTATGACAGTTCTATTTTCCATATCCTTGCCAGCATTTGTCATTGTCAGTCTTTTTAATTTTAGCCATTCTGGTGGGTGTGTAATGGTATCTTGTAATGGTTTTATTTTGCATTTCCCTGATGACTAACAATATTAAGCATATTTTTTTTCATGGGCATATTGTCCATTTGTGAGGTGTCTGTTCAAGAAAGACTTATTTTTTTAGACTTGCTGGACTAAGCTTTTGGCTGAGACATTGGTTCTTTGACTCTTCCTGCGCCCAGGTTTGATGTACATTTCTCAGTGCAGGACGCACAGGGAACTGTAGGGCCACCGCCGCTCCCATGCTTTTTATAGATTTTTCTTCCAGCTCTCTGATGTCACTCATTTCCCAAACTTACCTTCTCTGATTTCTCCTTCGCCTGGGACTATGAGTCCCTTTGTTTTTGCTTTGTCTGCTCCAGGCAAGGTTTGCTGGGAACAAACCATGCCAAGGTCCTCAGTGCTGTGTAGCATTATTAGCATCTTAAAAAGTCCACTGAGAACTCAGGATCCCATTCTACTCCAGAGTGGTGAAAACTAAAAATACCTCCAAGAACCCTGTTTTGAAACATTGGAATTGAATCAAGATGTAATATATTTTGGGATTGTCAAGTGACATTCAACATTATTCATAGAAACTTAAGAGCATTTGAAGAAAGATTGTGATTTATATCTAAATCACAGTGCGTATGCTCCAAGCTAAATACTGTTCCTTAAGTTCTGGGGTGAAGGACAAGATTTAAAAAAAACTCCCATTCAACATGGACCGGTATGTCTATAAATAAAAAAAAAAAAAAGAAATGTTGCAGCAATGTCAGCTTTCCATGAAGATTTCTAGGCACGTATGATACTTTTAAGTTCTCCTTGCATTTTACAGAACAAGTCTGTGGGCCATTTCTTGAGCAGCACTGATTTACAGCACTGACTATGCCCACAGACTGCTTAAGTTTGAATCCCGATTTCATCACTTGCTAGCTGGGTGGCTGGAAGGCAGCTTTTTGTCTCAGTTTCCTCATTTGTAAAAATGGAGGTAACAGTGATAATGACAACACTTGCCAAATAGGATCGTGGTGAAGATGAAATGAGTTAATATATAGAAAGCATTTACAATAAATAGTAAGTGTCATGTAGGGGTTAGCTATTATTATCATGATCATTTCCTAAGTTCTATGTCAGCCAAGATACTTTCAATTGTAATGAACAGAAATCCAGTTTAAGTTAAACAAACAAAAGACATATGTGACCAGGTGCTCACATAAAGTCATCTAAGTCTAATACTTCACTTCTTTCTTCAGTGTAAGCTCTGCTCTGTGGGTGCTAAACAGCAGTTCCCAACTTATATCTTAATAGCTTAACAACCCACTGAAAAGAGTTCCACCTTCTTATTCTCCCCAATGTGAGGTTATTATTTTTATTGACCTGGCTTGTCTCTTTTTATGAACTGACAAGACAATAAGAACTAAGAATTGAGGACAGGTAGCCCTTTGAAGAAGAACACAATGCTATTACCAGAATAAGAGAGAATGGTTGTTTTCATCAAATAGGTGAGGAGGTGGGTTAGAACACACTAACTCAGTGGGTGGATAATGGTTCTGCGCCATGGTGGAGCTTTTAGGAAAAGATGCTGCACAAGAGGAGAACACCATTTCTTCCTTGGGAGAAACTTGAAGGATATGAGGTAGAATGGTATACATAGCAACCCAATAAACAGTATAACTTGGGGCTTCTAAAATATGGTCTTCTGAGCAACAGGATATAGTGTGTATTGGAAATATTTAGTAAAACTGCCTTTATAAAATTAGTCAACGTGAACCAGAAGAGCCTAACCTCTCATACCAAGAAATGTAGAAAGTCTTATTGTGGAAAAGCTGAGTCTGGTGGTCACATACGGGACACCTGCAATATGAGTGTAAGGAAGACACTGACATTTTGCAGAAATTATTTGAGAAGGTGAGTGGGTGACCTTTCCATTGCATCATTTGTTGGGAAAGCCTGTGCTGAGAACTCAGTATGTCCTTTATATGATGTGATGGAGGAAATGATCAGAGTTGTAAATATTCTCCTCATTTCTGCCCATAACACTTGCCAGATTATGAGAGGTTGGGAAGAAATTGATTGATGCAGGGCATGGAAACTTAGTTTATTTTTCTCCCAGCAGATGGCTAAGTGATGGAAACCTGTTGGGAAGATGAAGTTTTTTGAACTGCTTTCTTAAATCAAGGTCTTTTGGGGGGCAGATTAAGAGTCTCTTAGAGACCCAATTTATTGGATCATAGGGACTCACAAGATTGTACTTCTTTACTGATGAAAGAAGAAATGTGAACACATTCAACTTGAAACTAAAGGGAAAAACCAAGCCTTTCTGATATGGTTAAGGATGAATAGGTATGCCCATTTATGTGCTACAGGTAATTGGATACTACATTTCCCACTGCCGAATTGCTTTGAGCTCCCAATATTACAAAATTTGAAGAATTACATGGCTATTTAATAGAGATAAATGCCCATTTGCAGACTGGTTTCACAGATTTTGATCTGTGTGAATCCTCCTTTAAATTTCTGCCCCTTTCAATTGGAGTATAGACCTCAGGATGCATCTGAATGAACACTTTGAAAATATTGAGTGATTTAAAAAGATGTTTAAGACTCCTTACTACACAAAGTATAAACCAGCATCATAGTTATAACCTAGGAATACATTAGAGATGTAGAATCTCAGCCTGTCCACCCTTCCTGCAGAACTACTGGTTCAGAATCTGCACTTTAACAAGATGTCAAGGTACTTCCAATGCACTTATTTTGGCATGTGCTTCTGCCACCTGAGATGATGATTAAATGGAATTGCTTTAGGAGCTGCCAAGTTTATAATTTCTGAATAGTTAACAAGTAATATTTTACTGGTGGTAGCAATAAAACCTCATGTCACCTCCCCTTCCTGTCCCTCTATACATACATTCACTGTGACCTCGCTGGGAAAAAATTGTGATGTGTTGGCTATGGTGGAAACTCTTTGATATCATGATATTATGAATAGGAATGGTAAAATCAGGGAAAAGACTTGGTTGGTTTGAGGACATATTTATACTTGTAAAATAGTAAGTAGAAACGTTCCACTACCAGATGGAAATGTTGAGTCCAAGGCTGAGAAGTTACCTACTCAAGCTACGATAACTGAAACCCACAGCAGGAAGAACTCATCAAAGGACAGAGTGTCTGCAGAAGGAGAAATGGATCATGGTGAAAGTTAGAGGACACCCAGATCGAGGGGTGCAAGGAAGAGAAAGAATCTTCAAGGGTATGAAAGAAAGAGCAGAAAGGTTGGAATGGGATGTGGCAGTGCTATGTTTTGGAAGTCTGTGGGAGGTTTTCAAGATGAAGCAGGTGAGCAGCAGTATTAAATAGTAGAGCAAAATTGAGAAAGATCAGGCACGAGATAAAGCAGTCAGAGAGAAAAGATTATGAAGTGATTCTAGTGACCAAAGAGGGAAAGGGTTGTGGGAGAGGAGTGGGGACAAAAGCAGGATAACAAGGACTTAAAAACGATGAGTGAACACATCAGATGTGAAGGCAAGGGGCAAAGATGGGTTCCTAAAGAACCTGTTGGTGAATTAAAGAGGAAATAGAAAGAAAGGAGAATAGGACTATAGAATTGATAAAGAACAAACAAACAAAAAACTTTTAATGAAATAACCAAGAGTTTATTAAAAAATAGAGAAGATGGACCCAAAAGTGGGGAGAAAGTGATGTATTCATGCTTGGGGTAATTTATGGTACACAGGTCTCAGGTGGCCCCAGTAGGTGGGGGGAAGGAGGCTGTATTATCCAACACAGGCTGAACCTGTTTCTCCTGCAGGGGCAGGCTGGTCTTGGAGACAGTTATTCCCTGCTCTCAATGATTCCAACCTAGTAAAAGAGATCAGTGGTGCACCAAATAATGGTAAAGAAGGGTTTCACTACATAATCGTACAGACTTTCCTCTGCCCTGTCTTCATGAAGGTTCTCCCTTTGTACCCAAAGCCATGAATATAGTGCAAAGACATCCATTCTTTTCTGCTTTTGTTTTTAAAAGCTTCATCAGAGACAGACTCTCCTCTCAATCTCTGGAACTCTAGTGGGTTCTTCTATGCCCCCCACCCCAGTATATTAGTACCTTGTGTGATAAGACTGTAAATGGAGACCATAGCTTACAGTAGGAAATGGTGGATCAAATCCTACCTATGCAAATTGATATTTATCTTGGGAAAAGTTAACTAGTTTCTCTGAGCCTCTATTCTGTTTGTCTGTCAAATTGAGGGTGGTAGCTACTTCAAAGGTGGTCACGGATATGTAATAAGCTGTGTATATATGGAGAGAGTACCTGGCACATGCACTCACATCGGTAGGTGCCCAATGAGTGTTCTTTGAGAGGAGATTCAGTGAGATCCCTGATGGCAGAGCCCCTGTGTCTGCTTGTTTTCTATGGGGAGGGGGCTGCACATCTTCCTTAAAGAGGTATCCCATTGTGTTAACCTCTTACCTGGTCACTTTCACCTTCAACAGCTGTCTCCCATTTCCCTTCCCTTTCTGGTGTCATTCTCTTTCTCTGTGCTTTCATTGCTCTCAAGCTGCACATTATGAAATTGTCCCCAGTTCACTCTCCATGGTGAACTTCTGATATTGCAAAGAATATTTTAATTTTAGGAGGGGATGGTGGGAAGAAGGCAATGTTTGACACTGGGAACCAAAATGCTCATGGTAGGCAGAATTTTCACATCACCCTCTTACCCACGTGAAAGTACTGCCACAGTCCCAACACAGGACAAACCTGCAAATATGGCCCATGCATCTTTACCACCACTGGGAACTTGTGAAATGCAGATTCTCAGGCCTTCTCCAAAACCATTGAATCAGAATCTCTATGTTAATAAGATCACCACATGATTTGTGTGCGCTTTAAAGTTGGAGAAGCACTGTTTTAGGGAAAGAGCTATTTCGTAAGGTGTTTGTGAGTATTTAATGAGAAGACATGTGCAGGACCCTTAATACATGCAGGTGTGTAAGTGGGTGCTTAATAAATATTCTTAATAAATTCCAAGCAGGCAGAAGGAGTCTTTTGCCTCCAGGATTTATAATGTGTAATGCAGGTAAAGAGAAAACAGTATGTAGCACTTTTTAGAAAACTAAAAAAAAAAGTCTTTGTGTGTGTATATGTGTGTATGTTTGCCAGAGAAAAGAGAAAATAATAAAGGCAGAGGAAGGAATGAACAGAACTAGCAAATAAGAGCTGTGGAATAGAAAAACAAGGTACTCAGGAATAAAATACCTAGAGGTGGTGAAAGAAGAAATAAACAAGAGGTAAAGGGCTCTTAATAGGCACACTGCTGAAAATCTGGATGAAGGGAAAACTCGGTTTCTTCAGATTGGCAGGGAGGTGTGAGTGTGTGATGTGTGGAGAGAGACAGCCAAGTCCAAGCGATTTAGCAGAAGGCTGACTTAAACAGTTTAATAGCCCTCGTGTAACATGGTAAGCTTGTGTTTTGAATTTTCAACTCAAGGACATCTTTGTACAGAAGAACAGCGTGGTTTGGTTTTGTGCCTGGTTGACAGGAATGAGTGGGAGGCAAGTGGCCAAAAAGGAGACTGTGGGGTTGTGTGGAGGTGTCAGTAAACAGGCAGAGGAAGTCTTGGCCCTCCAAAGCAGACCCTTTTAGGGGCCCAGATGACTAGGTGGGTCTGCCGTTAAATCAGCTCCACACAAATGGGTGGGAACTAAATCACAGCCCCCCATATCATGGGACTATTGCCAACATGGGGTGATTTAGGGACATGGAGGCTTCAACAGGGAGCCTCATGACAGTAGGGAGTAATACATGGTGGTCAGCATTAGGAAGGGTGGAGAGAGGCATTCTGGTCTCCTTCTGTCCCACTGCAAGATATTCCAAGGTAGGATGGGGAAGAAGGAGGGCCTAGAAGCACGGGAGTATGAGAGCCAGCAGTCCTCGGCTCTGTGATGAGGCCCTGCGTAAGTAAGGCGTCTAGCTTCTGAATCTGCTTTTTGTCTGCAAAATGCGTCCTGCTTCTTCAGGGTGTTCTGAGATGAATTAGTGTCAGTTGTGAGAGATCTTAGCTTTAGATCTAGTTGGGAACTTAGACATCTTGTAGAATCAAATTCTTTCTTTTGCAAGCAAGACTTGAGGCCAGGATAGTCAAGAAATTTGCGGAAGGGACACGTGGTAACTTTATAACTGATCTAGCAGCAGACCCAAGTGTCTGGTGTCCCAACCTAGCCAGGGCTTAAAACATTTGGATTTTTATTCTACTGTCCTCTATGTTACATCCTTGAGATAAAGATATTTGCATTTTAATTTCTGGCTTGTTGACTTTTTGACCTTCAGAGCAAAGGCAAGAATGCTTAATGATAAGTGTTTTAACAGCTAGTAATTCTCTCTGACTTTCCATTTTACTGAAAGGAATAACATTTACATTTTATTCAAACTTTAACTTGAAGCTTACCTTATCGTTTAACATTTTATTTTTTGCTTTTTAAAAAAAATTTAATTTTAAAGATTTTATTTGTTTACATTTTTTTAGAAAGAGGGAAAGGGAAAGAGGCAGAGTGGGAGAGGCACATCAATGTATGGTTGCCTTACCTGCCTCCAGATACAGACCTGGCTGGAGACCTGGCTTGCAACCTGGCTGGGAATTAAACCAGCAACCTTTGGGTTCATAGGCTGGCGCCTTATCCACTGTGCCACCAGCCAGGGCTTGTTTAACACTTTAAATTCCAGTGAACGCAGTAGACTTTTCTGTTGTAGACATTTGTTGGACTCTGGAAAAGAGCAGGGGTGGGCTCTGGAGTCATGTAGAACTGGCCCAAACCCTGCCTCTTCCACTCACTCACTCTAAGTCAGGGCCAGTTCATTGATTGCTCTAGGCCACAGCTTCCTTTATAATAGTGTATTAGTCAGGTTCTCCAGAGGAACAGAACCTACAGGGTTACATGGTCAAGAAGGCTGAAAGATCTCATGACTGAGACCTAGGAAGGTCAGTGATATAATTCAGTAGGAGTCTGAAGGCTTGAGAACCAGGGGAGTGGATGATGTAAACTCCAGCCTGAGGTGTGGAGAGGATGAGATAAGATGACCCAGCTCAATCAGTGATACAAAGAAAAGAATTGGCAGATTCCTCCTTCCCTGCCCTTGGTTCTCTCAAGCCTTCAACAGATTGGATGATGCCCATCCACACTGGGGAGGTCTCTACTGAGTGCACCCATTCAAATGCAATCTCACCCAGAAACACTCTCACAGACACACCTAGAAACAACTAATCTGGGAGCTTCATGGTTGTCCCAAATGAACAATCACAATAGGTTCTGTATTACCTTATAGGACTGTTTGTTAATTATTTGAAATAATGTTTAAAAGTGCTTAGAAGACGATGTGGAATATAACAGGAGCTCAATAAATGTTAGCTATCATGATCAGCTTGTACTTATTGAGCACCTGACTGAACCAAGTGTTAGGTTGATTTGGAGCTCAACCTCACAGATATAAAACATATACCAGGTGTCTTCACTGATCTGCCAGAGTGTTTACATTACAGGTAGCAAAACCAATAATTTAATAGTCTATCATTAGGCCCTACCCAAAAACTGGTGAAACTCTGATGACAGGTAATATTTTTAATACTCAACTACACATTTTCTGTGGCAATTTAGCCATCCTTCTTTCCTGTATTTCCTCCAGATTTTCCTGCTTAAGTCTTCCAGGTGGCTCCCATGCCAGGGTGGGCAACTGCTGTCCCAACAGGAGGTTCACCTCTCTGAGGAGGGTGGGGTCTTGCTATTTTCCTGGGTCATTCGGTGCTTTGTTGCCTTTCTGTAGAGACATTTCCCTTGCATCTTAAACATCAGCTTCTTATTTCCTTGGGAAGTTTCCAGTTTGGTCCTGATGTGGGTGGGCTGACCATAGATTCTAGGACACAGGGTAAAGTTACAGAAGCAGCTGCTTTCACAGAGAAAAAGGTCAGAAGTGACCTACTTTGTCTGCTTTTATTTTTTGTTTAAGAAAGAAAAATTCACTTTTACTAGTTTGCATAAAGCAGGTAGTTGGGGCTTCATCCATATTGATAAGTGGTGAAGGAACTATTGGTGTGGGACAACTGGGAAGTGACTTTTTGTGACCCAAATAGGAAAAGACATGCTAATGCGACTTGGGGCAGAGATTTCCGTTTCGCCCTGTGATTGGCCTTTCTACCCAGCAGACACCAAAATGCAGCTCTAGAGTACTGACGACACATTAGTATTCAGTGAGAAACCCTGATCTGTTGGTCTTGGAATGATGGTGTGAAGGGGGATAGAGAATGAATAATTAGAATGTAATCTAATATTAGCAGCTATGGACTAGCTTCCTGTGAGGTGGATTTAGGGATGCTTCAATTCTTAATACCATCAACATGAAATTGAAATCCACACACACACATCAGACACTGGGTCACAGCTGGTATGCCACTGGGTATTTTCAGGAAAGGAAATAAAGGATTTACCGAGGGCAGAAATAAGTAAGCCACATTTCCCCTCGTCTGTGTTGCGCCAGACAAGGAGACTGTGTTTGTAAAAGAATCCATTTCTCTATATATTTCTGAATGTCTTAACGTGCACAGAGGAAATGCTACCCATGCCCTTTCAAATTTTATACCATTGCCTTCATACCTTAGGGTGAAATGCCCTTCAACCCCATAAGGCTGGGGAAATGCCCCACTAACTTGGTGGGGGTGGTTAATGTATGAAAATATATTTTCATGTGGTAGTCTGAGGGCCAACAGACCCAACTTGGGGGTATTTTACCCATAATCAAAAGCTTGTTTCAAACAGAGACTTGAGAGATAGATGGTTAAATTTCAGAGGCATTTCTATTTAACATTCAACATGACATTCAGGGCTTAAGGGGGACGATAAAGAATCATCAAACAAAAGAATGAAATCTTGATTTTCTCTACACTCAGAGAAAAGTGAATGGAGAGGATCTCAGGCTTTTGTTTGATTTGATCCACAGCACCAGGCACTCAGATCGCTGCAAGCTGAGTTGTGACCAGCATCCAGTGGGACTGATTTATGTTCAAATGGAACCTTAAAAGCTGTGGTAAGTATGAGGCAATTGAGGAAGAATCGAAAACAAAGTTAGCTCTCAGACATCTTGTCTCAGAAAATATAATCAACACTGCAGTGGTGTTCTGTTCTGGTGATTATATTGATTGTACTAGTCTGATGTATTTCTGGAAAACCTGTTGGTCCATTACTCAAGCAGGTTCCTGCTAGCCTTGATTAATTTGGTCTTTCCCAGCCACATTCCACTGTTGCTCGCTTATGGAGCTTTTGGAAAGTCTGCTTTGTGGGTGGTGAATACCCCCCAAAACCTCCAAGCCATCAATCTTTTACTTTCAGAAGGCAGAAGATACCCTTGCATTACCTTCTCTTCAACTGCCAGATTTTAGGGACGATAAGCCTGAGGACAGCTCTTACTGCTTTCACCTGGAACTGGGGCACCCTCCAGCAGCCAGGGTGGGGGTGGGACGTGTGACCCAGGATAGCCGAGTGCAGCTTGTTTCTTAGGGGCCGCTTTGGAACAGGACATCAAAACACAGGACTCCATCTGTGGGTCTGTAGCTTAACAAGCTCTCATGTCCAAAGGGGAGATAGAGTGACTCTTCTTCTGGCAGGAATCAATGGTTTATGGAGTGGCCGAACAAATAAAAATGGCCCCCAAGTGCAGAATGAAATATCCCTCTGCCAAGATGACAAAAATGCCTCCCTTCCGTTTTCCCCTTTCAGCAGGGGTGGAGGTTGTGGCTAAGCAAAAATGAGGTTCTAGATGGTGGGTGAGCTGGTTGTTCTTTGGGGAGGGAGACCTGTGGGATAAGGAGAGACTGTAGGGAACCCGGGATGGGAGGAAGGAATGCTAATATGGACAGGACAAACCTGCCCTCCTCATCTCCATCCACAGAGAAGGTGGAGAGGTCCCAGGATGACCACATACAAGCCTGTGTCAAGACCTCTCACCCTGACACAATTGGGCCATTGCCTCACCCTTTGTGCCCAGGGCACTGCTGCCTGACGGTGGCATCATTGGGTTTAGACAAGGCCCAGGCCAAGTTAAGACAGCCCACCCTCAAGCTTTGCATCTAGCCAGTTTCTGAGGCTGCTTCCCTTCTGGTAAATCCCTTGTTTGGCCTTCACTGTTAGGGATCTCTTTGTAAATTTCTGTCTCTGTCTCTTCTCTTTGCAATTATGTTATATAACCCGGAGAAGTCATTTGTACAGTTACTCACGCCTCTCCTGGAATAGGGAGAGTGGGAAATACCCAGAGGAGTCTTAGACTTATCTGGTTGTTTATAACAAGATATCCATTCAAAACAGAGGCCGCTGTGACTATAAACAGATCTCTTATAACAGATCTCAGGAAGATTGGTAACTTTTCATATCTTCGAGCTAAGAATATAGTCTCATTTGCTGCCTTTAACTTCCTCAGAGAAGTGACTTGGAATGTAGTCTATGCATAATTAATGACAAGGACTTATATAGTTCACAGTGAGGTTACAAATGTGTCATCTGAGTTTGCAAGTGGAATTATAGGTGGCAGTTGTCACTGCACTATTATGGCTTTTATCCAAGAACTTCACGGCCCCAGCAGCTCATTATGCTCATAGCATCTTGATGAGTAAGTAACGCATAAGAATATCCTTGTTTTGCAGATGAAATGAAGGCAGAGACAGGGGTTCTTAGGACTAGGAAACCTGGATTTGTGCCCATTTCTTATTAATCACAGACTTTCAGAAAGCTCACTTTCCCAACAGGGCTTCTTTGCTCCACAATAGCAAATATTGCCGCTGGTAACATGGGTTGCTAATGGTGCTTATATTATTCGCATGGGGATTAATTGAGAGGCAGGATCAGGTTTCTGAACTGCAAGTTGGCTCCTAAATGGTAGAGACTAATTATATTCAGCATAGAGGGGGAGAGAGCGCAAGAATTTCTATTTTTGTCCTTAAAATGGTATAGGAAATAGAGTCAGTTCAGTTGGTCATTTTTCACACAGCAGGCAACAGACTAAACAGTCCTAAATCAGGCAATTATTTTAGTAATGATCATAGCAGTTTTCTTTGGGTGATTTGAAAGCGCTTAATGAAACAGATATATTTCTTCATAACCAATTTCCCCCCTTCAACCATGAGAGCTTTCATGAACTTAGTAACCTTGGGTGGGATGGAGACGAGCAGAAAGGGAGGCTCTGCAGAGCAGTCTGGATGACCTGGGAGCTGGACAAGCCTTGCTTGGAGGAGAAACTCCGGAGCCCTCTTGTCCCCTGCTGCGCCAGCCCACCCCGCTCTCCGCCAGCTTTGCCAACCAGGCCAACCACCAGCAGACCTCCTGGGGCCTTGGGGAGCCACAGCGGCTCCCAAGGCAGATACAGAAGCTAATTTTATTTGCTGCAGAGAGTAAGAAGAGTTGGGTTTATTGAGTGATAATTAGGTTCTGTGAAATTTGCCTCAACATTGCCCAAGACCAAGAAAGTACACCTAATGATAAAGAGGGGCCAACTTTTCACTTTTCTGTGTTAGAGGCTGAAAAAATTGTCAGTGACACAATTGTAGCTCGATAAGAGATTATGAACTATTTTTTTTTTTTCTCTGTATGACATGGTAGTTTGATTTTATTGTGAAGAATGAATTTTGAGCATGCCAGGGAGAGAAACAATGAGGAAGGCACCTATGAAGGTTTTAACCTTCTTTCCTACTCTATGGACATATTCTTATTAGGTTTATATTCAACACAAAGGCTCAGTGAGTATTTGTGGAGTAATCACTCACTTATTACTTATTTTACATATTATAATTATTTGTGTATGCATGGCCCTTTTAAACATTAATTTACACCATGAATTCCTAAGAAACCCTTACCTATGCCAGAACTAGCGCATAGTCAAAAGTTTCATTTACTCAACTTTTCCTTATTGTGTCTTCTTTGCTCACCCACCAATGTATTTCTTATTCACTTGATTTTTCTTTTTTTGGTTTATGATAATGTATTATTTAGTTTTATTTATTTTTAAACTATATATAAAGAACACCATACTATATGAAGTCTTGGAATTTATCTTCATTCAACACTATGATACTAAAATTTTCTGTGCTATTGAACTTAGGTGCCATTTATTTTCTCTACCGTATAATGTTACATTACATTGATACATTAGTATTTACTTGTTTGTCCTACTTTTGATAGGTATTTGGTTATTTCCAGCTTTTTATTATTCTATTGCCCAATGCTTTGGGCATTCTATTTAGGTAAATACGTGTGTTTCTTTATTTTTAAAGAGATTTTATTTATTATTTTTAGAGAAAGGGCAAGGGAAGGAGGCCAAGAGGGGGAGAAACATCAATGTATGGTTGCAGCTGCCTCCAGCTTATAGACCTGGCTGGAGACCTGACTTACAACCTGGTTATGTGCCCTGGCTGGGAATCGAACCAGTGACCTTTGGGTTCGCAGGCTGGCACCTATCCACTAAGCCATCAGTCAGGGCAATATGTGTATTTCTGTTGGATGTATATATAGGAATGAAGTGCTGAGCTACAAGATATAAAAATGGTTAACTTTAAAATACAATGCCAGCTGGTGTTCCAGGAGTTATATATTTTTTCTGCTCTCCGCTCTTTAAACAATTGTTGTTCTATTACAACTGTCCATGGGAGGGGTTTTATTTATTTATTTATTTTTTGTTTTGCCTTTTTTTTTTTTTTTTTTTACTTAAGAATAAATCTAACTTAATTCTTCATAGTATGTAACAGATCTGTTCTTTCAGAGGTCTCATGAGAATTGTGAATATAATCTTGAGGGTAAGTTCTCAGTGGGTTATGGCGGTGGGTAAATAAAGCAGTATGGAAAATTTGGCAATGTTTTCAAAGACGTCTTGTCAGATGGATGTTTTCAGAGTGTAAATAAGTCAGAGAGTTGTTTACCTTTGGACCAAAGCCAGTGTCTTCTGGATCTGACTGATTGGATGGAGAGGGGTCAGTAAAGCATCACCCACGGAAGTTCTGACAAAATGAGGCTTGGAATTCTGATATGGGTAGATTCGGAAGCAAGGGCTTTTGCAGACTCGATCCTCTCAATTGACTACTCTTACCATGTAGGTAAGTTTTCTACTTTAGAGCCACAGGATCACATAGGACCACTCCCAGATTTATCACCTGTTCTCACGGAAACTTCAGATTCTCAATGCTGCTGTTTTCATAGCCTGCCAGGGACAGGGCCCCATGGGGGACATTGAAGACTTGTCTTCATTTTTGCTTGGGCAATGATTAGAAAATGTTTGCATTAGTATAGGGAATTTATAGATCTATCACAGCTTTTTATAGGTGGGGCTACTTTCCCCTTCCTGGTAATTACCTTTCTATCCCCTGGGGCCTTCTATTAGCGGGGAGGGGACACCACTCTTTAGGGCATGTTCTCTCTTTTTCAAATTTCCATGAGCCAGTGGCTAATGGTCTATATGTTTTCTGTCAAACCAAAAAAAAAAAAAAACAAAAACAAAAAAACAAACAGATTGCTTATTTTACTCTCTGTCTTCTTCCCCATGCAGTGGCCAATGGAAATTTGAAATAAAGGCACATTTAAGCTGAAACCTGGAACTGCTAGGTTGGAGTAAAGTTTGAATTAGTAGGGAAATAAGATTGCTGACTCCTTCCAGGAATCCTTAAAGTCTGAGACAGACCACCTGCTGGTTGAGAATAGTTGATATAGTCCTGCCTGAAGACAAAGGAACTAAGACGTGACTACTGACTTTTCCAGCTGTAAGATTGAAGGGTCTCTGCATGGCTTGTTCTGAGAACCTCCATGAGCCCAGCTAAGGACTGTCCTTCAGGTCTCCCCCTCCCCTCTCCATACCTTGCTCCCTCTCCCCATGTGCCTCCCTTTCTCACTCCTTCTTCCCACCCTAGCCTCCTTTCTTGCTCTTGTGTCTTTTTGGCAGCCAGTCCCCGGAATAAATGAATTAGCCAGAAGAAAATCATTAGCTAAGACAGTCATCAATTCCAATGGTATTCTGTTCACCTGATTTGGGTCTTGTTCTGCAGTGTATGTAAGCCTACTGAGAACACAAAAAAAAATAGAATAGTGAGCCTAATAAATGATGGAGCCCTTCGGTATATATTTTGTTAGTATTTGGAGTATCAGGGTAGAAATGAAAAGCTGTGTGATTAGGCCAATGGAATAAGATAGAAGACTAAATTGCTTTGTGCTTAAGGCCAGTAGTATCACCCAGCACCCAGCACCATGCCATGCTCCCTTCCTTCATGGTGGTCATACGATCTTACAAGCACTATCTCATTAAGCCCTTATAGAAGTCTTATTATGGACAATATTAGTATTGTGGCCATTTTACAGACAGGGACACCAAGGCTCAGAAAATTAAGTACCTTGCCCAAAGTTATATAATATACATGTGTAAGGGAGGAGGTAGTATATTAGACTTAACCAACACCTGTCTTAGCAAAGTTCTCTCCGATGCCCTTCTGTTGTTAGAAGGAAAAGGAGCCTGGTGGTAGCTAATAGAAAAGGACCCTTCATGTTTACTTTTGTGCTACCAAAGGCTGGGCATGAGAGGACGGCCTTTGTCTGTGACAGCTGGCCCACCCTGTTCCCAAGGCTGTTAGTCAAGCCACAAATGGCCTGCTTCAATGTGTTTCTTAATTCAAATCAGAAATACTGTATCTTGCTCCATAAGACAAGTCCATTAAATTATGAGTGTAGTGGTACTGTCTACATAATCAGAAGTAACGCCACTTTAACATTAAAGCACATACGGTTGACCCTTGATCAATGAGGTGGTTAGGGCCACTCCTTGTGCACAGTCAAAAATCCATGTACAACTACAGCACTGTGTTTTGAGGGGAAAAATTGGCCTCTTACAAGCTAACTATATGAAAGAATGCGATCTTTTAATGAAAACCTTGGTAAACACACAACTATTACGAGTCCAGTATTTATTCCAAGCTCAGAGTATGGCCCACACTCATTTGAGTTTTATTCTGACTTCCAGCCAAGTGCCATGAATCAAGGAGTGTTCCTGGCAAGATCTAGGCTCAGCTACAGGCAACAATAGAAAACATGGTTCCAAGCAAAAGTCAGGAGCAAATGTGTTGCTGACAAAGAACAGATTTGGCAGGCGGTGGCAGGGCACTTTCAGAAACTCTGCTGAACAGGTCCCACGTTACGCCAAGTGTCCCATGAGGGGAGCTCTGAAAACTGAAGGAAGGCGCCTCCCTTGCTCCGTAAGTCCACTGTGTGTCCACTGAGGAAAGTTCATCACATGTTTCATGAAGGAGGCTCCTACTCATGCAATGAGGTCCTGTTTTTCTCTTAAGTGTTACTGTTGAACAGAACAACCTTCCTGGTGCTGACTTACCCAACAAAAATAAACTTAATAAGCTTTTAAACTGTTAAGAGTCAAGTGTAGATGAGGAGAGAGAAATTGTACAACCAAATGTGAGTACCCGTAAGAGCAAGGAGGCCAGAAGCTTTGCATTTGAATTGCAAATTTTAAAAAATCTCCATTTTGCCTTTTTTTTCCAAGGCAGTTGTTACTCAGCTCTGAACACTTGCATTTTACACTTTTTAAATCACTTTGCCTCACAGAAACAAGTCAATTTACACACATCTTTTGTTCTAAGTGATTATTTGTAAACCAGTAGTTGGGAACTAAAAATATATTTCTCATAAAATGCTATAAAATAGCAGTTCAATTGACCATTAATACAGTATAACTTATCCTCATGATAATACATAATTATTTCAATAGGAAAATGAGTTCCTCGTTGTAATTGTAAATCAAATCCCCACCTAATTAACCAACTCATCTGGGCTTTTGGTTGTTCCAGTAAAAAATAAGAGAACAATTCTAAACACAAGAATAGCACATGTTTGTGGGGAATGAAATATAAGCTCAATGAGATGTCATGAAGGCATGAGGCCATGCCTTCGGGGGGAGGTACGACTTCATCTAGGCTCTTGAGAATGGTCAGTATTTAAATTGGTGAGAGGCAAAGAGGTGAGCAATTCAGGCAAAATAAGCAAAAATATGAAAATTAGAAGAGTCATGGCTAGGAAACAGATCAGGTTGATGGGAAGCTCTGGTGAAATCAAAGATTTGTATTGGGGAGCAGAAGATCACATTTAGGGAGCTCAGCATGTGGACTACTTCAAAGGAGGAGTCTGGAACTGAAGAATGGAAAAAGGTATAGTTATTGAAACATTTATTGAATGAATGTCATATTTTAGTTCCTTCCCTCTTTCCCCTTCCATTTATTCCATCTCATCTTTTCTTGTTTCTTTCTTCTGCGGCCTCTCAAGCCTTCTCGTCACTTCCTCCTCTTCTTTGTTTATATAAGATTTTTCCCATCTTCCTATGCAAGGGCTCGGGAGAATTTTAAATATTCTTCATTAGTTGCTTTTTGTAAATCTTGCTTGGGAGACTATCTATAATGTATCACAACTCCATTCTCTGCCCCCTACTTCTCTTATGGGCATTCTGTTCTCCCTACTGTGGATCTGGGCCCTGGGAGCCAGTGCATGTTGACATCTCTGGGTTTTTGCCCAGACTGCTCAGCCCTGGGCCCCTCCTGCAGGCTCCCAGCACTCCAGTGCTCTGCAGCAGTGCTCACATGGCAGATTGTCGTGGGACACAGCTCAGGCTGGAGATCAAAGGGTCATCCTCTCTTTGAATTCCAGCCATGACTTTTGCCGTGAAGAATGTGTAGGAACTCTAGGACGATCTTCCCTAGGCATCACCATTCCCTTCTGCCCTACCCTATTGCCACTTTCATTCTTTCTGACCCAGACACCTGGCACTTTGCCGTTACACTAACCCCAAGTATTTCTTGCTGCTCCTAGCTTCCCCCAGCCATGGACTCTATTAATTTGAGGTTTGTATCTTGAAAAACTCATTGGTATTAGTTTTCAAATTACAGTACCTAATTCATAACTGATTCCTCATTTGAAAAAAAAAGTTAATCATTTTTTAGTTCACTGTTTTTTTTTTGTTGTTGTTGTTGTTCCTTTATTTGTTTTAGTTGTGGTCTTGATCACAGTAAACTATACATTCATGAGGGACCTTAATTAAATAGTGAACACATATGGGCATGGTAAACATTCTTTCCATATTCCTAGGACCCACAGCTTTTAACATCTGAATGCTTATGAGGACTTTGGAACAAAATGTTTGAAATTGGGATCATTGAGTTGAAATTTGCATATGTATGTACTATATCTATGTTCCCCAAAATAATCTCATGTACCCTGAAATTAGATTGGAGTTTCCACTCTTAGAGGGTCATTTTTTTCCTGTAGGGCAGAGTTCAGTTATAATGTAGAAACCTGTATGTTTAAGCCTATTGTTCATTCAGTTCCAACTGTGATTTAGTTTTAGATCCTTTGAGTTGCGAGACACTTGAGAAACAGGTTCCAAGGAGTAGGAAGAGGGGCTACAAAGGTTCTTTGAATTAGGCTTCAGCTGTTGCTCTCAACCTGGGGAGCTCTAAAAAACACAAATTCTTGGACCTCGCTCCTGGAAATTCTGGTTTATTGGGTCTGGGGTATGTGTGGGCATTTGTGTTGTAAACTCCCCAAGTAATTCTGATACCTAATTGAAGTGTAGCCACTGACTGTAGCAGGGTGCCTTTCCATTAGCAGAGTACTGTTGAGTTGACTGCTTGAAGGGCAGGCCTAAGCCCAAATGGTGGACAGACCTGGGTGGGATTCTGTAACAGGGGGCTTGTCTTGAAATGAGGTTCTGTATTAAAATTGGAACAGTCTTAATGGAGGGTTTCTGGCTATTTTGGGATATGTGTTTGGGGGATAATTTCTGCTGCCATTAGGGAAAGGGGAAGATTTCTTTCCACTTCAGAAGATTCCTTTGGGGCGTGCCAAATTGAGTGATACTTAGTTTCTGTGCTGTGCAGAGCAGCTGGGGGAGGAGGAACCAGCAGCCAGCAGCCAGCAACAGCTGGGCCTGACATTAGCATCCGTGTATAAGTATATAGGTACCTACAAGCCAGCAGCATCAATGCCCCTCGTCACACCTCCTTCCTGGGACATTTCTGCCCAGTGATTTGTGCCTTCTGTTTGTACATCAGTCCTTGCATCAGGGTCTTCTTTGGTGCTCATTATCCCCAGATTTCTCAATTGCAGAAATAAATTATCCTTGCATAGAAATACTTGGTGGGGGAAGGGAGTTTTGAGAAAAATTATTCAATAATCTTTCTGAGGATGGCTTTTTGCTCAGCCTTTCTCTCACTTCCCCCACAATATCCATATAGCAAAGATAAAAACACACTCAACCCTCTTTTTGGATCTTTATCATTGGGAGGCTTTGCCCAGGCTGGCTGTAGATGGAGGAAAAGCATTATGATTCAGAGCAGATATGCTATTCTTATGTCACCTGAGCTTGAGGCACCAAAAAGAAACTTGCATCACTCAGGTCCTGAAACTGCACCTCTGAGACGCTGTTTTCCTGACAGCTACCTTCCTTCCTCTGCTTACCCCATCCTCACCCCAGGACTCAGGAGAAAAGGCCATTGCTGTAAACTCTTGCCAAGATAGAATTCCACAGGGAAAGTTCATCAGAGCTGGGTGTATGTAGTTCTGCCTTCTGCGCCAGCTATAGAGCGGGGGTGTTAGTATGGCCAGCAGACAGGCCCCCAGAGATGTCATACACCCACCATTCTCCTGCCTTCTGTTTAAAGAACTGATGTCCTTTCATGTGTGTGTGTGTGTGTGTGTGGGTACTTAACAACACATTCCAATGAGGACCCATGGGAGACATTCCAAACCCTTGGAGTGGGGCTGTGGCATGTTTGTCATTGTATCCTGGGTCCACCATGGGCCTTACACATAGTGTATGATAGTGTATGTTATAAAATGTTTGTTGAATGAATGGTAATGACCATTCTGCATTCTGGCTCTGGTCAAATTAAGGTTGGTTCTTTTTCTTTCTTTCTTTCTTTTTTTTTTTTTTTTCTTTTCATGTATCATCTCATTTGTTTATTTATTTAATTTTATTGTTGTTGTATTACATCCATTCCCTTTTTGCTCCCCTCTGTCCCCCTCCCCACCCACCAATTCCCCCCAAAGTCAATCCCACCTGTTGTCTATGTCCATGGTTCCTTTATGCTAGGTTCTTGTCTAAGCTGCTCCCCTTTCTTGCCTCTGCCTCCCCCCTCCCCCAGCCCCTTCCCACTGACCACTAAAGGCCTATTCACTGTATTCATATATTTGGTTCTGTTTTGCTTGTTGTTAGTTTTGTTCATTATTGTCCCGTAATGGGT
This sequence comes from Noctilio leporinus, assembly GCA_004026585.1. NCBI lineage: Eukaryota > Metazoa > Chordata > Mammalia > Chiroptera > Noctilionidae > Noctilio > Noctilio leporinus. The sequence continues at coordinate 79,654 of PVIW01005276.1, read as the reverse complement.
GAGATCATATGATATTTGTCCTTCACTGACTGGCTTATTTCATTAAGCATAATACTCTCCAGTTCCATCCATGTTGTTGCAAAGGGTACAAGTTCCTTCTTTGTTTCTGCTATATAGAATTCCATTGTGTAAATGTACCAAAGTTTTTTGATCCAATCATCCACTGATGGGCATTTAGGTTGTTTCCAGCACTTGGCTATTGTAAATAGTGCTGCTATGAACATAGGTGTACATAGGTTCTTCTGAATTGGTGTTTCAGGATTCTTTGGGTATAGTCCAAGTAGTGGAATTGCTGGATCAAAAGGCAGTTCCATTTTTAGTTTTTTAAGGAAACCCCATACTGTTTTCCATAGTTGCTGTACCAGCCTACATTCCCACCAACAGTGTACAAGGGTTCCCTTTGCCCCACGTCCTCGCCAACACTTGTTGTTTGTTGATTTGCTGATGATTGCCCTTCTGACAGGTGTGAGGTGGTATCTTATTGTGGTTTTAATTTGCATCTCTTTGATGACTAGTGATGTTGAGCATTGTTTCATATGCCTCTGGGCCCTTTGTATATCTTTCTCAGTGAGTTGTCTGTTCAGGTCCTTTGCCCATTTTTTAATTGGGCTGTCTGTCTCCCTGATGTTGAGTCGCATTAGTTCTTTATATATTTTGGAGATCAGACCCTTGTCTGAGATATCATTGGCAATTATGTTTTCCCATACAGTTGGTTCCCTTTGAATTTTGCTGATATTTTCTTTAGCTGAACAGAAACTTTTCAATTTGATATAGTCCTATTTGTCGATTCGTTCTTTTATTTCCTTTGCCCTTGGTGAAGTATCAGTAAACATATTTCTGCGTAGGATATCTGAAAGTTTGCTGCCTATATTTTTCTCCAGGACCTTTATGATGGCACTGCTTATGTTTAAATCCTTTATCCATCTTGAGTTTATTTTGGTGTATGGTGTAAGTTGGTGGTCTAGTTTGATCTTTTTGCATGTTGCTGACCAGTTCTCCCAACACCATTTGTTGAAGAGATTGTTTTTACTCCATTTGACGTTCCTTCCCCCTTTGTCAAATTGATTCTTTTTCTGTTTCATAGCTACCACTGCCCAGATTTCCTTCGTCTCTTAGCAATAACCTTTATGCCCTGCCCACTTCCCTCAAACACCAAGTTTCCCTCAAACACCAAGCCCTTGGAGGTGGAGTGTAATTATTGACATATGGCCCTGATGAAGGACTGTAGTCTGTCACTGTGGAGACACATGGATACAAGTCTGATTTCTCATTTTTCCTGTCTTTTTCCTTAGCAGCTTTTTGCCCACCACTGACAAGCTGAGACTTGTGAAATGCTCCTGAAATAAGCAAAGCAGAGTGTCCTCAGCATGAGTAGCATCAGTTCCTGTCCCAGCCTCTAGCCAAGCTTCTTGGATCAAGGCCAGGTACAAGCACACATTCTATATCTGTAGAATGGGGATAAATACACCACTGCATTTGTGGTGAGAAGATAAATGTGTTTAACAATTAGAATAGTGTCATGGCTGAGTGTGAGTTCGGATCCAACTGTGTGGTGTGGATTTGGGCTCTATCACTTCTGGCTATGTGACCTTAAGCAAGTGACTTCACCTCTTAGTACCTCAGTTGCTACCATGGTAAACCAGGTTTATTATAAGGTTCATAATAGTATCCAGCAGTCCTATAGATAATAAGTGGTAGAATGTAGATTTGAATAGAGATTTGTCTGACTTTCAAGCCCATGTATTTCCTTTTAATTTCTATCCCAAGTTGTGAGCTGAGATGATGACTTGAGGCAGAAGTTGAACTATGAAAAAAATGTAAGACATTAACAAATGATGATTAAATAGTACATAAACTAATAAGAAAAAATATGACAAAAATTGTATTTTTCTAACTTGGGGGCATCATGTCTCCCTTTCTCTATCACGCAGTAAAAAATATTTATTTGACTCCAAAAGTGGAAAATACAAAATAGAAAAACATAATAAAACTTTATAGTGTTCAATAGGAATTGGTCCTATAAGCTGGAACTGACCTTGTGAAGAATAGAATACTCTGGAAGGAGCAGGTATATTCCTTTCTTTTAAACCAAGGTGACATTGCAGATTTTTTAAAAAAGATTTTATTTTATTATTTCTAGAAAGAGGGGAAGGGAGAGAGGCAGAGAGGGAGAGAGACATCAATGTACGATTGCCTTTCACCTGACTCCAGCCACAGATCTGACTGAAGACCTGGTTTGCAACCTTGTTATGTGCCCTGGCTGGGGAATCGAACTTGCAACCTTTGAGTTTGCTGGCCGGCGCCTTACCCACTGTGCTACCAGCCAGGGTTAGATTTTTTTTTTATTTGACCAGTGTGGAAGGGAAGTATGAGAAAGCTCCTGGCACAGGAGATTCTTGGTCGTACTTTCTTTAGAGCCTAAATCAGAATCTCATTGGTCCACCTTCTATTCTCTGTTGTTCCTTTTCTAATAAATAAGAACATAGCTGGTGCCACATCAGCATGGCATTCATCAGCTGGACATTTACAATGAAAAATTCACTTTTCTGTAGTGTGGGGGTTTCCAGGGTAAGAGCCAAAATTGCACAAGGTCATAAGGAGACATGGCATAGGAATAGAGCTTATGATTTAATACACTCCCCTCGTCCTCTTCATTCATAGTGTTGATTCCCTCATCTTTGAGGGGAATATATTTCAGAAAGAACTCACGAGTTCAAGTCAAAACTATTTCCATAGGCATATTAGTTGCTTACTCCAGATTTTAAACCATTTAGAGTCATACCTTAGATACACTATTCTTTCCCCAGATTTTAATTTCTTTCACTGACAGAATGAATTTCCTCATCCTTCTTTCCTTAGCCTGTTCTTTTCCAAGTGCCCTTCTTGATTCACATTTCCTACTCTTAGTACACTTTGAGAGATGTCTCAATATATTTTCCTCACCTTTATTTGTATTGCATCTTAATCAGCTTCTGTTTCATTAAAAATCAGTACTTCCAGGTTGACATCTGCATCTGAATGTTGCCTAAAGTGCTTAAGGTCAGAATTTTATCTACACTACTCACCCAAGTTTGAATATCATCCTAAAAGGGAAGGTGATTATATACGTACGGGCTCATTCATTCTTTGCTTCTTTGCCTTTCCTGTCTTCAAGAATTTTGGCTCACCAGTCTGGCTTCACTTTCTGCTGCCCTGTTATCATTGAAGAGCGAGACTGAAGAGGTTCTAATAACACAGAAATCTCTGACTTTTAGTATCACACACACAAACAAATATGATTTCATATACACACCAATTATTGAGTTAAAATAGAACACTTTGAAATTCTGTAAGTTTTATGATCCCATGCAGAATGTTATTTAAGGTCTATTGACATATTTGTCGTTTAAAAAATGGAACTAAAAGGAAGAAATTTTGAGCTTGAGGATAACACTTGATTGTAGGGGATCTAATCCCTTCATGGTAATGTTCTCAGTGCAGGCAGCTCTCCTGTCCTAGATGATTTAGTAGGCTTCTTAGTGCCTTGAGGTAGATTTTCCTTTGGATTTACCTCTAATGGTGACCAAATGACATGAAGTCATAGAGGAGTCTTCAGAGGTCTCTTATGGAGATGGTGAGGCCAGTAATGTGCAAACGTGTCTACCTTTTCCTGAACTCAAAGCTAACCATTTCCTTGAAAAGATCCACCTTGTATTAAGAGCTTTAAACTTCATTTCATTTTAACATCAGGAGGAATAAGAGCTTTGGTTCTTAGCCTGAGGAAAATGTTAGATCAACTTTTCTGGAGACCTAAAGAGAGTACTTACTGTGAACACCAACAGAATGTGTAGAGATATTGTCTTCTTTTTCTACCTTGAACCGGAAGTGTTTCCTAGACAATTTTAGGATTACTTTTTTTTTTTTAAAGATTTATTTATTTTTAAAAAAATTTTTTTTAAGAGAGAGGGGGTGGGAGAGAGGCAGAGAGGAAGAGACATCAATGTATGGTTGCCTTTCACCTGCCTTCAGCCATGGACCTGGCTGGGAGACCCGGCTGGGAGACCCAGCTTGAACCTAGTTATGTGCCCTGGCTGGGGAATCGAACCGGTGGCTTTTGGCTTTGCAGGCTGATGTCTTATCCACTGTGCTACCAGCCAGGGTTTAGGATTACATTTTGCTCCAATTCTATGACTCTGTCTTGAATTGAGTCTATTTTGACATGGAAAGTCAGAATCTTGAGAGGCTACTTTTTTCCTCCTTCTGGCTTTTCCAGTTTATGATGGTCAGTGGGTGTCCTCTGTTCGGGCTTTTATGAATATTAGAAGCAAGCAAGCAAGCAAACAAAAACAAAAATACAACAAAATGTTTTCCACAGGCCTCATTGTTCTCTACAGGTTATTGTTGGCCTAATTTGGGAGAAAGGTGATTTATTTCAGAGACAGCCACGTTCAGGATTGATGGTATGAGATTTTATTGTATAATATGGGGAGTCACGGGGGTCGGGGTCGGGGTCGGGGATTCTTGGAACCAGGATGGCTTGAGATCCCAGGCACTATACTGATCTCACATGAATGCTCCAGCAGATGGGCCATTGCTGTAAGTCTTCTCTCTAATCTACTACTCAGACCCCCTCTGTCTTTTGTATTGTTTTCCCCTCAATGGCTCCAAATGATTTGTTTTTGTTTTTTAAGAGAAGTTCCTTTATACTAAGCTACTATCTACCTATGTAACTTGAATACATGAAAACAGGACCAAAAGGAGTACTTAACCAATTTGAAAATTCTTTATGCTTCTATGAATATAGATGAGCTAGGCAAATATTTGCCAGTTGAATATATTAACATAGGTACTCACCTATATTTAAAAAACATCTAATATAATATAGAAATATTACTTTTTTTCATTCCCAGTTTTCTGAAACAATTTTGTTCAAACTCTTTATAGGTATTTCTTTCATGATTTTTACTTGTGTGACCTAACAGAGCTTTCCTGAGCTAATCATCCTTGCTTCTAAGTTGTCTGAGAAATAGCATGTATATATATTTTTAAGATTTTATTTATTGTTTTTAGAGAAAGGGGAAGGGAAAGGGGTAGAGAGGGAGGGGAAAGAAACATCCATGTATGGTTACCTTTTACCTGCCTCCAGCTACAGAGCTGGCTGGAGACCTGGCTTACAACCTGATTATGTGCCCTGACTGGGAATTGAACCAGCGACCTTTGGGTTCACAGGCCAGTGCCTTATCCACTGCCACCAGCCGGGGTGAGAAATAGCACTTCTGAATCCCTGTTTAATGTGGTCATAAGGACCACTGTGCCAAGCAAGCCACAAGTATCTATTCGGTGATCATTAAGTGGCTGGTTTTTCATTGTCATGAAGGTTTATAGTTCTGATCTCCAAAATATGACAGACTACTTACTATGTTGCTTTTAAAAGTTATTTTTACAGGTCTTTTCATTTATTTTTACATATATTCAGTAATCACAAACATAAATCTTAACTTATGATTTATGACTGAACAAATGACTGAATTCAGGTAAAGTTTCTTTTCTTTTTTTAAAAATCCATTCCACATTGACATCTGTAAACACCCCAGACAACTGTGGATGGAAGTTGTTTTAAAGCTTTTGTATACTACCGTCCACCACAGCACTTTGAGGTCAAACAAAAATAACTGAGAAAATGCCTTGTTATTTGCAAAATTTTGTAAGGGATCTATATAAGACCATTCTTTTTATAAGGGGCAACCCTAGGAAAGTAAAAGAAAATACCTCCTTATAATAGGACATTTGCATTATAACAAAGTGAGTTTCCTAACAAGAGATGGAAGGACAGCATGAACTCTATTTTCCTACCTAAAATGCCCATTCGATTTGCCTAATATGTGGGAATTAATCCATTTGCTCATTTTATTTTCCACTTACAGGTAAGGCTGATGAATCAGTGAGGTGAAACTTAGAGAATGCCTCAATGTTTATTTACTTTGTTTTTCTCATGGATTCATTAAAAAAAGATCCCTTTAGAAAAGTGACAAGGAGTATTGTGTTTGCTCAGCAAACCTTTTTGAATGTGCCACTTTGGACAGGAGAGCAAAATTGGATCAGGGTTAAATAGTTTTAATTATTGAAAATATCATAAATAATGAAAACCCAGTGGTGCATCTGTCAGGTTGCATGAGACCTTGGATTGTTTCCTGATTCCATTCTCAGCATCACTGTCATTATCATGTTCATCATTACTATAATTTGCTAATCACTTATGGTGTCAAGGATGGAGCATGTTGATGGACACAAATCATCTTTCCTGGTTTGCACAGCTCCATCCCAGCTTGCCTGGAGTAGGAGGGGTTGGAGAGGAACATAATTTGCAGCAAGATCCTTGTCCACCTTGGTAACTTGTTTTCAGCCCCACCTCAGTCTTTGCAATATCAAAACCCTTAAGGCTGTGAAGGGGAACTAAATTTATGTAAAATGACAAAGTAAGACAAAGAATTTTTCAGTACCTTCACTCTTCTTTCCTTTTCCCTTGGGCTGTGGATGTATCTCCAGGCCCCTTCCTTCCTTCCTTCCTTTCTTTCTTTCTTTCTTTCTTTTTTTTTTTTAGATTTTATTTATTACTTTTAGAGAGAGGGAAAGGGACAGAGGCAGAGAGGGAGAGAAACATTAATGTATGGTTGCCTTTCACCTGCCTCCAGCTACAGGCCTGGCTGGAGACCTGGCTGGAGACCTGGCTGGGGACCCTGCTGGGGACCTGGCTGGGGGACGCGGCTGGGGACCCGGTTATGTGCCCTGACTGGGAATCAAACCAATGACCCTTGGGTACACAGGTCAGCACCTTATCCACTGTGCTACCAGCCAGGGCCCCTTCCTTTCTTAACCTTCCTCCCTACCTTCTTACTCTCTCTCTCTCTTTTTTTTGGCATGGGTTGGGAGTGGTGGGGTGGTAGGGTGGTGGTGGATTCTGTTTCTATTAAGGCTAGTCTGTGGCAATTGCTTTATGATGGAAAAGGTCTAAACTTTAAATTCTAAAGATTTGGCCTGGAGACCTGGGTTTTTCACTGAAGAACTGTGTTATCTTAAATTTTCTTATCGCTGTCGAAAGTGGTTGTGTGTGAATTAAGAGGATAGGTATGTTGCTGAGGCTAGAGTGTAAGTAATGGTCCCAGGTATCATTCATATTTTAATGTAAAGGGGTGTCTGTTGTGGGAATCTGAGCTATAGAAGCCTTATGAAGAAACAGGGTGAGTATTTAGGGGATAGGGCTGGGTAGAGGCCTACCAGCACCCCTAGAATAAATTATGGTTGGGAGGTAGTATTTGCTGCCTATCCACATCTACTCTGTCTTTTAATATCAGATTAGAATCGCTGAGTCTTATAGTTCAGACTTTTGAGGCCTTCTAGGCCCAGGTGAGGTAACTGAGTCCTACATAGGTCAAAGGTCTTGGCCAAAGTGACAAACCTCCCTCGTGGCAGAGCTATAGGGAGCCAGATGTCCAATTCCAGAGGTGAAACAGACAATTAAAGACCAGAGGCTCACAAGTGTCCTTGTTTAGTCTGAAGGAGGCTTGTTAAATTCCATTTCCTCCCGAAAGTTCCTAAGGGAAGCTTTTAGATAGCTGATGCTTGATTTTTGTGAATCCTCTGGGTAAAATGATTGCACAAGAGCCTTAACAAAGGTTTCTGCCTTGATGATGCTCACAGAAGGCTGGTTAGGACCATGCGAGGTTGCAGACCGTGTGAGGTTCGAGATAGCATCTCTTGGAGCCCAGAGGCCCTGTCTAAAACCCTTCCCCAAGTTCCAGGAAGTGTGGGAGCCCTATGGTTGTATCCAGTGGGTGTCCAAAGTTGTACACTGACTTCCATGTGAGGACAACTGTTGGAGATTCTTAACATTTTTAGTATGAAATATTTCAAGCATGCTGTAAAACATGAAAGAACAGTAATGAACACTGTTACTGACTGCAAGTTTATTTTTTGCCATATCTGTTTTACATCACTTTTAAAATAAATAAAACAGGTACAGGAGAAACACCCTGAGTATTCCTTCCCCTGCCTTCTTCCTCGGAGGAAATAATCACTACTCTGAACTTGGCTTTCATCATTTTTGCATGTTTTATACTTTACCATAAACATCTGTACTTAGCCATAAATAGTATATAGTTGAGTTTTGCATGGTTTTAAAGCTTTCTATAAATTGCATGAGACTGTACGATTCCCATCTTTGTTTATTTGGTTCAACACTATGCTTTAGGGATTTACCCATGTTGAAACAGGTAGTCCATAATATTTTAACTACTATGATTTACATTACATGGATATGCCACTACTTATTTATCTATCTTTTTGTTGCTCACCTGTCTCACTATCTTCTCAGTGTGCTTTAATCTTTTTTAATTATTAGCTCATTTTGTTACTCCTTAAGGGTTAGATCATTAATCCAGAGCTCACTGTTACAGCAGCAAAATGCAGGTCATGATGCAGGAGCTAAAGGTGAGCGAGCGTGTAGAGAGTTTAGAATGGCAATAATGTGAAATTCTACTCTGGATGTTGTGAGGGCCACCTCTAAGATTTGTGAAAGACAATTTGTTTTTATACGGCTACGTTTCCTTTTTTTCCGAAGCAAATTTAAAACAGACCTCGGAGTGACTTTAAGATTGTATTTTTAAGAAACTCCCCTTCCCCCTTTCTTAAACAAATCATTTCTCTCCCCTGTATTTGTCCTTTCTGCTTTTGAAGGGGGACCCAGTTGGACCTGAGTTGTTGCCCAGGGACTTGGGGCTGATTCACCCTCTATTTACCACATGGTCTTGAAAAAAAAAAACAACAATAGAAAGGAAGGGGGAGTGCTCTAGGAGGTTGGTGTTAGGGAGGAGTGTCAGGAAAGACTATTTCCCCGTCTAACAATCCCCGCCCCCAGAGCCTTCCCCCTTCTCCCGAACCCTGGTGCCTCACTTTGCACGTCTCCCGCCCCCAGCAGACAGCAGCGCTCAGCGTGGCTTCATCTCCGTGAGGACCCCTTATGTCCCTCCTTGCTCTCTTTTTCTGGATTCATGAGCACCACTGAAGTTATCCCATCTGGTTATAGCATGTCTGTGGACTCCATTGAATTATATTCAGTGAGGCTGGAACCGCGTGTCCCAGCACTCTGGGGAAAGCTATTTCCAGAAAGGGGGTAGGGGGAGGAGGAGTTGGGGGGTGGGGCTGGGACAAAGCAGACAGCACAGCTGCAGGGGCGGTTGTGAAAAAGATTAAACCCTCCCCACAGCTGAGTGTATTTACTAATGTAAATGTTGATCTCCTTTTTTTTTTAACCCTCAAGGGACCCCAAAGGGAGGGCTGTGTCTCTGGAACCTTAACTACGCAAAAAATGATATTATGGTTGGGAATGCAGCTGACCCACGGCCAGAAGCCCTAGAAGCTGAGGGAGGGTCACATAAGGGTCAAGGGGAAGAAAGGTAGGGACTGAGGGGGATCAGATGGAATATTTCAGGCACTGTAAGCTTTTAAATAAATATTCCCACCCCTGCCTTTGGCTTATCAAGTTCTCCTAAACTTTTGAAGTTTACTAATCTTGCACTATCAAACTGGCTGTGTTCTAGTCGATAAAGTCAGAATCTGGTTTGAACTGTCACATTGCCCCAGAAACAAGGAAAATGAGTGCTGGGAGGCATGTTATCAGGAGGGAGGTATCTGGGGGCCCTGGGGAGTGCTAGAAAGTCAAAGGGAAGGTAAGTGCCCTCCTGACCTCCCAGTCAGATCACATGACTCTGTTCTGTGGTGCTTGGAGACTGGGTTGCTCAGATGGCCCCTGGCCGGGAGTCTTAGGCCTCCTTTTACAATCTCTTGGTTTCTCTGACTGTGTAAACTAATGATTTATTTATGGTCTTTCATCCAAGTTACTCCTAATTCAGGATCATCAAAACCAAAATAATAGGATTCAGGTACGATAAGGTAGTAGTGGAGAAATGATCAATAGGATTGAAAATATTTGTGAACCATTATTTTCTAGTGTTTCCCACCGGTCATGTGAATGCCATGGTCTATTTCAGGGTGCAATAAAGAAGAGTTAACACTTTCTAAACACTCACAATATACCCTCCGCTTTGCTAAGCCTTTTATATTCTCATTTCACCTTTGCAACAGCCCTATGAATAAGTTGTATTTTACAGGTGGGAAGACTTAAGCTTAGAGAGTTCAGTAATTTCTTCAAGGTCACAGAGTAGGTGGAAAAGCCAAGTTCCTGAACCCATGTGTGAAAGGACCTGGAGCACATGCTCATACTTTTACCCTGTTGTGGTGTGTGCTACACACTATTTGGGATTATATTTCAATTTGGTAGCATGAGGATGCTAATTGATTTAGAAACTGCCTTTCTTGCATCTGTGTTCTATACAAAATATACAAGATGTTGATTTTAGTTTTAAAATTTGAGGGACTCTTTGGATGTTCTAGGAATTTTCCTTTTTTTTTTTTTTTTAAAGCCAAGGTGATCACTTACATCATTTACCCATTTAGTCAATATTTCTTAGGGGCCTGTGCTAAATGCTGGCAAGATGACAGTAAGCAACATGAGATGTAAACTATGGGCCCAAAGACCTGGAATCTAGTGTAATTAAAGAATGACAAGTTTCTCTTGGGATAAATGCTGTACAGGAGACAGGTAAGAGAGCAAGTGTGATATGGGGACACAACTCTCCAGGGAAGACTACTTGGGACTGGATGCAGGAGTGATGTGCCCTTGGGGAGGTTCTAGGACTGTTTGGAGTGCTGTCTTAAGGCTATTCAGCAGAGAAGCACATTTTGGGAAGTTGCAAGGATTAGGCCTTGGCGTTTGGCCTGGAGAAAAAGATGCTCAGGGTTTTCAGAAGTTCATGCCAGTCCAAAGAGTCAGCCAAGCACAAGTTAGCACATGTGCTTAGTAGACAGGAGGCTCCTACTTGTCCAGTCTAAAAATGGACCTGATTATTTCTTATCTGGTGGAGAATAATTTGTAATAGGGACTAGTACTGTAAACCAATCTCTGGAGTAAGATAATATTTATTTAGGCTTCATGAAGATCTATCCAGTGAAGTTTCTTCCACACAGAATGGCAATCATAGAATCCTAGAATGTTAATGGTGGAAGGATGTTAGTGATTATTAATGGAGAAGTACCATTTTTGGTCTAGCTTGCTGTTTGGCCAATAAAGAAAAGTGAAAGGCAGTGGTCATATTTACTCATTCATTCACTCATCTAGGTACTGTGGCCATGTTGGTGATCTGACCAGACAAAACTCCTGCCTAGTGGGTCTCCAGGTTCCCAGTCTCAGCCTTGTTATTATTTATTTATATTCACTTTGCAGATCCTACTCCTCACTGGAAATGGGTTCTCCTAGAGGCAAGAATACATTCTTTTGATCAATGACTTCTGAAATTTGGAGCTCAGAGTTAAAACAATCAGGCAAATGCCTGTGAGAATGTTTTATAGTAAAATGATGCCATGTTCTTTTTGGACTCTTAGCATTGTCTAGTGTAAGCTTTAGCTGAAGATTAAAAAAAAATTACTGATTTTTTATTGCTATTTTCAAAATTGCATCAGCAACACAATGTTGATTTTTTTAGTGGCTCTTTTTGTCATTGTTCTAAGAGTAAGAGTATTAGCCTGCATTGGAGGTTGAAAAATCATCTGTTTCTCTTTAAAGTCATCTAGGCCCTTTGCAGATACATTTTTTTCATTTTATTATTTCTATGTTAAGTGAGGTATCAGGTATAGCTTTTCCCCCCTCATAACTGTCTATCTCTGAAAAGCAGTATCTACTTGCTGAGTGATTATCACCAGTTTTAAATTAACATACTGTTTTCAATGAATGGTTTTCCTAGTGAGGCTCCATACATTTTTATAGCTGATGACACTAGTGTATTAGAACTAGATTCCTGGATACCCCCAACCAATGGATGGTAAGCCTAATAATAGAAATAATAATAGTAATAATTTATACTTAAATAGAGCTTGCCATGGGTTAGGAACTGTTTCAACCGCTTTAATAGAACTTGCTTTAATTTTCATAATTACCCTGGGAAAGATATGCTATTATTATTTTTTACATGATGCAGATGAAGAGGCTGTGGTAACAGATTGGGGACCAGGATGTTAAAACATTGCCTTTAGCTCTGCAATAACTCTATAATTCTTTCCTTCATTCACAAGTCTTCACTAAGTGTGCTTAACCCATCTCCAAGTCAGTTGTTTGTTGTGCAAACTCCCATCAATTTTTCAATCTTTCAAAGTCAGAGCTGATAATGACTTTGGCCACCAACAGTTCCATTGCCCTCCCTCTGTGACTCTTCCCCAAACTTTCTAGGGAAACCAAAAGCTTTAGGGAAAAGCCCCAGGACACTCTTCACCCTACTTCAGTTGCCTTTTATCTAAACCTCTTTAATGATATGCTCCTAATGAGCTGATCTTTGCTATTGAAATTCTGGTTTTGTTTTGCTTCATATTGTTGTGTTGGCTCTAAGGGAGGTCATTTAACACATGAAAACACCCCTTACCCCCTTCAGGGCTACACACTGTGCTGCATTTTATCTTGTTAGGTTTCTGGCTTTTGGCAAGGAGTGATGGATGTGTGGGATTCTGAGGTCAAAAGTTCTGCATCCTTGCTGCTCAAAATGTGGTCCACAGACCAGCAGCATCAGCATTGTCTGGAAGCTAGCTGGTGATGCAGACTTTCAGGTTCTGCCCCATCCCTACTGAACCAGAATCAGCACTTAACAGGCTTCTCATTAAAGCCTGAGGAGTAATGTTCTACCTCACCGTCCAGGGAATGAGATTGATTGGGTTAATTTCAGGATTCTACCGTTCTTTACTTCTGTTTCTCTTCTGTAGCCCCGCCCCCAAGTGTCCGGAACAGATCTTGCCTCTGGTAATTTCTTACGAACATGCTTTTCTCTTAAGTGGATGTGCCCTGTTGGGTTTTACACCTGTTCTTACTTTATGAAGTAAACTGTCTCTAAGTAGTTTACATTTAAAAAAAATCTGAAATGCTATGTGTGTTTCACATTGTGACACTATTCCTCTGAAGTTGTCCAGAAATCTTATCCTTGTTTTCCCATGCTACATATTGGTTGAAGAGAGTTGTTTTCCTTTCATAAACTGACACTGCTTTTGATGTGAGATTAGGACCAACATTGTTGAGCCAAATTATTTTGCTTTGAAGTCCTATAATTGCAGCTCGATTTCGACTAGATATATTTCTTATCTAAACAAACCAACAGTTAATACTTCATTGGGAGCATTCTACTGTTGTGATATGTTTGGAGTAGCACTTTATTTATCAAACTACTTACAGCTGACCCTTGAACAACACAGGTTTGAACTGCATGGGTCCACTTATAGGCGGATTTTAAAAATAAATACAGTAGGTGTATTTTCTATTATGCTTTTCTTGTCTCTAGATTACTTTATTGTCAGAGCACAGTGTATGATACATACATCATACAAAATATGTGTTAATTGACTGTGTATCTTACTGGTAAGGTTTTCAGTTAACAGTAGGCTATTAAGTTTTTAGCTTAACATCTTCAACTGTATTTTACAGTTTCCAGGTGTCAGGTTTTGGTTTTAAATTTAGTTTTAATCTGAAAAATAAAAGTGTGGCACTGAAGTCAATTGGACCAAGTAAAGGCACATAGCAAATCAGCATAGTCCTGGACCCTGAAGAATTTAGGATTTAGAAGGAATGCAGCTGCAGGTATGATTTTTGAAGAAAATTCAAAATGCCTTTTGGGAAGCTGCTGTGATGTTCAATGCAGACATTTATTAGGCCCCATTGGTGTACATAGCCCTGAGTCACTACTGCTCTGGAGAGCATGTGTCCTAGACATTTTGGAACAGTCTTAATTTCATGTTTTTCATGGCCAGCTCCTGCGTCTCAATTTTGGGTCCAGCAAGTATGTTAACAACAGGGGAAGTGAGAACAGAAGGTGGGAGAGCAGCCATGACACCTGTGTTTCCTTCCAATGAGCCCTTGCTCCCCTGGCAAGTGAAGGAAATGGTTGAGAACACACACCAGGCTAGGAAAAATTCATGTCTGTGGTCAGATTGCTAGGGAACTCTATGCCCCCCACTCTGGCACACCCTCCTTACCTCACTCCACCTGAGAAGAATTTCATTTTCTGCACAGCTCAATCATAGGCCAGATTAAACCTCCACTTGCATTGGACCTTGGAGATCTTTGCAAACAAATTGTGTGCAGTTAGTGAACCAGGCACCAAGCTGTAAAGTACACACAATAAACTATCTTTTGTTAATTTATGTACAAGACTAAGAGTTCAAACTTTTATAGCTTGATTTTTATAGCCATTTAGATTAGCTGGAACAAGGAGTTTAGAGATAGCGTGCTTAATCTAAATTTAAAGAAAATCATGAACATCTTTTTAAGCAGTGTCCTTTCAAGTTTCTTCCCTATGAGTACCCTCCTGTAACTCCTTACTTCTTTAAAAAATAGAAAGCTATGCTTGGCTACAGACAGCAATAATTTCTTCCTTGAATTTATTTTTATGTTTATTCCTTCTCTAGGAGGAACTGCAGAACATGGTTGTGCCTAATTCTCTCTCTGCTGGCTTGAAATATTCCAAACAAAAACGTTAGGAACTTCCAGTTTAGACACAAATTGTCCTCACTTTCATTTTAACTGGCTTTGGTTCTTTATTTTTTTCAAAGTATTTTTTGCCATTAATTTTATACCCTCCCCTCCCCCCAGGCTGGGGAAATGTGGCAGCATTTCTCAGAAGGAAACTCATTTCTTCAGAATGAGGTAGAGAAAAGAGGGTGTGCTGAGAGGCCTGGCATCTTGGCCTGGCTTGGGACTTCAATGCCGTCTTGCCCTGTGAGTGTTGATAAGTCACTGCAACTCGGTGAACCCCCATTTCCTCATTGTAAGACATGCACAACAATATAGATTTCACAGGCACATTGTGTTAAATGAGAGAACATGCATTAATGTACCTAGGCAGCTACAAAGAAGGTCCTCAAAGGTTATTTCTTCCCCTTATGAATGCATTTAAGATTGCTGTCTGCTGTGTAGTTGGTACAACACCTTTCTCTCTACCACCTGCAGCCACGGTACATTGTAGGAGATGACTCTGTGTGGAAAAACCTGTAAATCATTCGTTCATTCATTCATTGGCTCATTCATTCGTATTTATCAGGCACTAGGAACATAAAAACAAGTAAGACTGTCTACTCCTGGAGGATTCTTTATGTGCCCCAACATTGAGCCCTTGATCTAATTACCCTCTTTTACAAAGACTTCTTTTATGGCCTCAGATGTCTGTCCTGCCACCTGAATTGGCTGCTTGCTTTTATTTTGAGTCCACTGATTGGCCAACTGCATGGACTAGCAGACCATTTTAAAAAATGACCGTTGATTTCTCTTTGTTTAAAGTAATTTTAATTCATACTGATTATCACTGCTTATCATCTTCAAAGAGAATTATTGTTTATTAGAATTAAAACCCATACATTCCAGGGAAAGGTACGATGATGCTTCCTGCGATACTTAACAGTTTGTATTGCATTGATTCATATGGCCCGACCCATAGCAGGCATCTAATATTAACTGGTGTGCAGGATAGCTCTCAGAGGGCAGATAATGTAGCATTTAGTTTACTGTTCTGCTGTCCAATAAATTAAGATTTGAATAAAAGAACCCAAGGACAGTATCATTTGTAGCTGCTGGATGAACTGAATTATTTTTTTAAATAGGTACCTTCCAGAGACTGTTGAGGGGTGAAAAGCATAGGCTTTGGGGTCAGACACGGGTTATGCTGTCAGTCTGGCCACTCACACCAGCGAACAACTCATCAACACCATCAGGCTGCGACTTTGGACAGGTGCTTGGTCTCTCCGAGTGTTTGTTTCCTCACTGGTAAACCGAGCAACCTAACGGTGCGCAGCTCTCCGGCTTGTGCTCGGGCTGAATGAAACAGTGCACGTAAAATGCCTGGCCCGTGGGCACCCTGCCTCTAAATCAGGTGTGGGGACCCAGGAGGCTGGAATTTTGGATGAATGGCCTTGTCCTTTGAGATTAACATTCCCATTATTATCACATAAATCAAACAGACAGTCTTTGAGGCTTTATGGCCCTTCCATCTTCCTAGGAGGCATTGCTTCCTCCAGATGCAGTTTGTAACCCAGAGGCCACCTGGAGGGGTTCCCCAGGCATCATCTATTAACAGGCTCTGTGCTGCCTACACCCAGGACGGGGGAGACAGCCATTCCCTGTGGATGGGGGCAGCATGTCTGGGGCCACTCCAGGCCCTGCTCCTACCCCGACACTTTATTTAGCTTTAGTTCAGGGATGAGGGCACTCAGGCCCGCAGATGGGAGCTGTTTCATCTTAGCTGGGTCAGAGGTTAATGGAGATAAGTAGTGTCTTCTTACCAGGAGGCCTCAGGAAAGCCCAGTGTGTTTTTGGAGTTCAATCGGAATCTTAGAGATTGAACAGACTGATATTCTCTGACCTGGGGAGAGAGAGTGAGGCCCCGTGAGAGAAAGCTGCAGGGGCCAGGCTGGGGGGAGGAGGTGTCTGTGGGGTGTCGGTCATTGAATGGCTCCAGGTGAAGCAGGAAAATTGCCCGCTGAACAATCAGAAGTCTGGGATCCGTGCACTTCACTGCCCTGAATGGGGAGTGCCTGCACAGCTCCGCTTTGAAATAGACAGTCCCCCAACTTCACCCTTTCTGAAGTGCCATGGGACCATGGTGGGCTTTTTTGCACAGACTGGCACTGTGGTGGCTCATGGCCTGCCTGTGACCCATGGGACCCATGGGAACAGCCACCTGGGGTTTGGGCCATTGTTCTCTCTGGCCAGAGCCGTTCTGACAAGGGTGGCATGTCTGGGATTTAGACCTGAAGCAATCTCAACAGTCAACCTAGGTCACTCAAAAAGGGACAGTATCTATATATTAGAAGTGTTTCTAAACACCCAGCAGACTCCTTCCCTTTTGAAAGGCCTCCTAGTGCCCCACATAGAAATATTCTATTTCTAGAGCATGTGTGGCCTCTCCTCTCTGAGGCCTTAATCATTGGCTGCCTTGCATGTCAAATTCTGATCTCTTGCTTAATGTCCTAAAAGGGGCTGAAGCAGCCTGCCTGCCTCCCTCCTTCCTTCCCTCTTTCTTTGATCTTTCCTTCCTTCCATTCAGCAACATGTATTGGGCAACTGGATGCCAGGTACTTTCTAGGTACTGGGAGCAAAATAGGCCAGTCCCTGGTCCTGTGGAGCTGTGTTCACCCCTCACCCCCCAAACACACACACTGAACCGTACTCTCTGGAAGCAGGAACCACGTCATACTTCTTGTATATCTTATAGCCCCTGAAGCAGCTTATGCCTTGCTGGTGAAGAGGGCTAAAATATTTGTTGAATGAATATATGCTTCTTGGCATATAGGTATGTACAGGCTGCCAATTCAAAAGCTTCTGGGACCAGAAAATGCGTAAAGTGGGCTGAATGTCTGGGAAGCAGTAGGAAGCGGTGGTGACTTTGGCTCCAAGCTTGGGAGCGATCAGCTCCAAGAATGGCAGCGTCGTACTGGGGTAGCCACGTTTGTCTGGGAGAGAGGCAGACCTGGGTGTGAATCTGGGCACCACCAGCTATTGGACATTTTACTTCCCTTTTCTGGGCTTCTGGTTCTTGATCTGTAAGATGACCGTGATATCTGCCTTGCAGGGTGGTGATAAGAGTTAAAATATAGATTAACTTTGTAAATTACATATAAAAATTAAAGGGTAAAACATACAATGTCTGTCCCAAAAGCATCAGCCATGCAAACTTTTAATTGTATTGGTACTGGCTTGATACTTTCAGGACAAACCTCATATAATCTCCTTTTTTTTCATTTTGGTGTTGAAGGAAGCACTGGAGAGCTATATTTCCCCTCAAGGGTCATGACAGGGCTGGCCTTGGATTTGTCTTAGGGTTGGACTCATGGTAGTGGGGGGCGGGGGTGACTGAGTGCACACTGAGGGGCTACGGGTGCTAAAATAGTCTTGCTTTACCCTTTTCAATGACCTTGAGTGTTATCAGTATTTATATTTCTAACCTGTGATCAGAACTCTGCTGAAGCTTTATGAACACCATAGAGCTATAAAAATGTTCTTTTCCCATCTTTTATTAGTTGTGGCTGGCTTTCTGTGTTTCAGACAGACTGCATGTTTCCTGCAGGATGGGACATAGATTCCTGGCATTTGAGAGTAGGATATGGTAGGAAAGTACATAGAAGACTCACTGGTTCAGTGGATAGATAATATCTCACTACACAGAGAATTATATAGTTATCCCGGTATGTGTGTGTGTGTGTGTGTGTGTGTCCATACACATAAGCAGAAGCACATAAACATTCTGGTTTTCTGAAGATGCTGATGAACCAAGATATGTCTGAGAAAACAAATGTACCAGGTAGAAAAAAAGAATAGAACCTTGGTTTCACAGGTATTTCTCTCTAGTTTACCACATTGTTGCTATCAGGGTTACTGGTTCTTTAAGCTGGGCCTGAGAGAGAATCCTCACTATGCTGGTTTGATAATTAGAATTTATTCTACTGGTATCTAATGAGGGTACAAAATACATGGCACAGGTGAAAAGTGGTAAGTGTCTCCCAGACCGAATGGTGGGTGATCGCTTTTGGTGCTGCTGACCTGGAGTCAGACAGAGAGCTGTACAGCTTTCTAACTTGGAGTTTCCATGAAGGTCACTTAACCTGGATGGGTGTCTGCTTCCCCATCAGTGAACTGGAGGTGGTACAACTGACTCGAAGGCTGTGGGTAGCACTGCGTGGGATACTGGGTACAAAGTGCTTTCTATGTGGTCACCACTCTTGGGAAGACAGGGTACCATGTCTGTCTGTCTGAAGTCAGGGGGGCTGATCCCAGTAAAACAGAAATATGTAAGTATTACTTTAATCAACTAAAGGAAAACAATTTATTTTTATACCGAGCCCTATCCACCCTCCCGCCCACCCTTGAAAAAGCCTTGAAACAACATCTTTAGAACTGGGAACTAAGAAGGATGGAAACTGTGCATAGCACATTAGAAGGAAACCCAATCAGGTACAGAGAAAATAACTAGCCCAGAGCTTCTTCTTTGGGGCTGTCTGCCTGAAGGACAAAGCCCCTTGCGCCAGCCCTCGGCCTGAGCACCCCCTGCAGTTCCCATGGCTCCCGGGAACTGGGAAGTGGAAATGAAGACGTTGGGCTGTGAGAGCCTCCTGAGGCTCCCACTGGGACTTCCTCCTATAAATCAGCCGCAGACAGCTGTGTCCACTTGCACCATGGGATAGAAAAATAGACCCTGTTGCTAGACAGCAAGGCAGGCTCCACAAACATCATGGGATCAGAGGGCAGGGGCCTTAGCCCAGGCACGTTTGTTTATTTTCACAGTGGCATTGCCTGTCTGTGCCGCAGGAGGGAGGAGGACCCCTCAGCCACTCTCCACTCTACGCATGTAGGCCACTTACTGCCCACCCTGCCCAGCAGAGAGGCCCCCGGACCAGCGGGGTGATTTATTTATTTGAGTTGCATGTAGACTGTCTGCTAGGTCCAAGTTTTGAAGCTGGGGAAGCACACAGTCTACCAAGAATATTCAGCTGTTTGATTTTATTTATTTGGCCTGCCAAATGCCTGAGCAGAAAGGAGAGATCTTGTAGTTACGTAGTCACCCTCTTCCTCCCAAGCACCCTGCCATTCCACCGTCACCACCCCTTCTCCCACCAGGGTCTTCACTTTCCAGTCAGCCCCTGGCCCAGCCAGATAAACAGGCTATGGCAGATGGGAGGTTGAGCCCTTTTTCCTTTGACTTCAAGTGGTGTCTTCTAAAATAAACTTCTTTCCAATATTTTTAAATGAAAATGTAAAATATGCATTCAAGCAGAAAGATTTTTCCACTAGTCAAACTTGCGAGTCAAACTCGCGCCTATGTTTGACTAGTCACATACTAGGATGCTTGCTTTATCATATATTTATTCATCAATCCATCTTTTAATTTTTTTAAAGATTTTATTCATTATTTCCAGAGAGAGAGGAAGGGAGAGAGGCAGAGAAGGAGAGAAATATTGATGTATGGTTGCCTTTCACCTGGCTGGAGACCTGGCCCGCAACCTGGTTATGTGCCCTGGCTGGGAATCGAACCAGCCATCTTTGGGTTTGCAGGATGGCGCCTTATCCACTGTGCTACAGCCAGGGCCTTCATCAAGCCATCTTATTTTTGACACATTTTGAAGTAAATTGCAGATATCTGCACCCTTCTCCCTAATTATTTTGCTATGTATACCAGTAACTAGAACTCAATATTTGTTTTCATTAAAAAAAAAAAAAAAAGTTGCATTGTATATTTGGGTGTTTCTATATTGAGTAGTGACTCAGTTTTTTCTTTTAATGTGAAACTTACAATGAAACACATGTCTTTAGCATATATTTATTGAGTTGACAAATGCATACATCTGTGTAACCCAAACCCCTATCAAGATATAAAACATTGGCATCACCTAGAAAGTTCTCTCATGTCCCTGCCTAGTCAATACCCCTATCTACTTCCTCAGAAGCCAGAGAAGTCTGTTCTGATTATTTCCCTCAAAGTTTAGGGTGGCCTCTTCTAGAACTTCATTTGAATAATCTTATGCACTGTGCTCTTTGTGTAAGATCTCATTTTCTCAGCATAATGTTTTTGAGGTTCTTCCATGCTGTCATCTGTGTCAATGGTTTATTTCTTGTTATTACCTTGTAGAACTCTACTGGATGGATATTCCACAGTGTGTTCATCTCTTCTCTCATTATCGGACTTGGACTGTTTTCCCTTGTTGGGTAGTGTTAAAAAAATTGCTATGAATATTCTTGTTTGAGTTATGTTGTACACATAATGTTTTTATTCATCTTGTTATAATTATCTACAATTGAAATGACCAGCTTACAGAAAGTATGTGTAGACTTGATTTTATTTATTTATTTATTTATTTTAATTTTTAAAAAGATTTTATTTCATTATTTTTTAGAAAGAGGGGAAGGGAGAAAGGGAGAGAGGGAGAGAGACATCAATGTATGGTTGCCTTTCACCTGCCTCCAGCCACAGACATGACTGGAGACCTGGTTTGCAACCTGGTTATGTGCCCTGGCTGGGGAATCGAACCTGCGACCTTTGGGTTCACAAGCCGGCGCCTTATCCATTGTGCTACCAGCCAGGGCTAGACTTGATTTTAAAAGAAACTGCCAAACATTTTTGCCAAGGTGATTTTAACATTTTACATTCTACCAACAATGGATGAGAATTCCAGGTGCTTTACATCCTTGCTAACATTTGATGTGGTCGATCTTTTCAATTTTAGCCACTCTGGTAGATGAATGGTAGTGCCTCATTATGGTTTTAATAATTTTAAATATATGTATTTCTAAATTCTGAGACTTGATTGATCAATATCCCTGGCTTTCAAATTTTTCATATTCTAGAAGTATCTATTTGCCTTAAATTATCCTGGGGCTTAATTAAATATATCTTTTTCAAGTTATTATGATCACAGCCCATTAAATACTCATCTGGTATGAGAATTTCCATTATAATACATTTCTTTGGGAGGGAGGTGTATCTTAGGAAGTAAGTAAGTGGTATGTTTTTGGGAATAGGGTTTGATAAATATAGAAATTTGGGGGTGTTGTCTTTGAATAAATCAGTTTCTAGGAATGTTGACACCATATGTTTTGTGGCGGCACCTCCAATGTCATTTGCTTAGTTCTTGGAGTTTTTTCCTTCTACCCTGGTCTGAATTCACAACTGGACTCTCATCTTCCTTGCAGGCCTCTTTGGCTTTCCCAGTAGCCTGTCTGATTTCTGTTGTCTTTGCTCCTTCTGCTGCTCAGGCTGCCTCTTCCATAGGCCTTTTTCCCCCTCTGTAGGCTTTACCTAGGCTTCCTCCCTCCTTGGTTTCAAGTCTCATGCATATGTAAATTTATCTCCAGCTTTAATCTTGTTCATGCAAGGAGGCATCTCATCAGAGCTATTTTCTAAAAGCACAACTCTGTTTATATTTATATAATAATTCCCCATCACCTGTAAGAGAGAGCCCATAATCATGAACAGTTTCATGAATGCCTACATGGAGCCCAGCTCTGTACTAAGCACTTTATGTGCATTGTTGCGTTTAATCTCCACAGTAACATCTTTTGGGTAGTCCTAGTTTTATACTCATTTTTAGGTGAAAAAACTGAGGCTTAGGGAGGTTAAGCTCTAATTCACCTGTAGTCACATAGCTAGTAAGTTAGAGTCGATAGTCAAAGCCCGACAGCCTGACCCCTGAATCCAAGCTTTTAAGTTCTTTATTACTCCTTTGTAATGTGACCTCATCCTGTTTTCTGAGCTGCAGTTCTGACACTTCCCATCTCCCCTCTTGCCTCACCCTGGCTTCAGCCACACTGACAGATATGCTGTAGCTTGAAGCAAGCCAGGCTCTCTCATACCTTTGTGTCTTGGTAAATGCTATTGCATCTGCCTAGGAGAGTTTCTTCACTCATGACCTTTTCCAGAGTTAAACTCATCCGTCAAGAATGAGTCCAAGTGTCGCTGCCCCTATTGATCCTTCTGGAACAAGTGCTGTTGCTTGTTGCTGCTTGTTTCCCATACCATATGTGTTTTCTACATTGTTTTGATCTTTCAGCCTGTGAGTTACTTGAGTCATGGACAGGACCTTGTTTTATTCATCTTGTATTCTTAGAAGCTAGCTTAGAAATGAAAAAATCATAGTTACTCCATTTCTTAGATGGGGTTCCTCGGAAACAGACACTGAAAACCACACCTGGGAAGGCGGGAGGGAGGGCAGCAGAATTAGGCAGAGGAGAACTGAGTGAACTACAGTTACTCAGAAGCCTTAAGTGATCCGTGAGAAGCTCTGTGGCCATGTGACTCTTTTGCATTTGTTCCTCATTGAGGCATGGGGTCAGAGCTTTGTCTGCTAGTGTCTACCAATCACTGAATGCGGGCTGCTCCAGGAAGGGCATGACCTTAGGTGGTGCCTAGAGCAGTTCTGGAAGAAGAATTTGGCTAGTAGTCTGTGGCACCCAAAGCACTTTGGGTGGTTCAGGAAAAGAATGTCACATCACTGCATGCACTCCATGCAACCAATGCGTTCAGATAGGAAGGAAGAGAGTCTGTCTTAAGTGTCTAGATTCAGTATGCTGTGTAGCCTTTTGTATCTATAGCAGTCTTTAAAAAATAGAGGAATAGTTTTTAGAAATAGGTTTGTAGATCATTAATGGATTAAATCTGTATTAAGAAAATAGATACTTGTTTGATTTTTAACAGAATAAAAAGCTCCTTGTATGGTGGACATTGCTTAGCTACGCATTTGCTATTTCTGGAGGAGGGAGGGTGCATGGCTCTGAAATACAAAAAGCTTTTATTTTGCTTTGTATTATGTTAAATGTGCTAAGTGATAAGAAGTGTTTATTAGTTATTACTAGATTCTGAGACCATAAATGTGATTTAAGTGCATTTTTTCAGAAGATTTTATTTATTTACTTTTAGAGAAGGGGAAGGGAGGGAGAAAGGGGGTTAGAGAAACATTGATTGGTTGCCTCTCATATACACCCCAACTGACCGGGCACTGAACCCGCAAACCAGACAAATGCCCTGACCTGGAATTGAACTGGTGACCTTTCATGCTGCTGGATGATGCCCAATCAACTGAGCCACACTGGTGAGGGCTTAAATGCATTCTTTATCTTTTCTCACTAAGGTCACTTAAACGGTCCTATCCCAGGTTCTTCTGGTGACTTACTTTCTCAAATGGAACGAGTGCTTTGAGGTCCCAGTGTACCTTGAGTGTGAGGGTTACCTTTATTCCATAGAGTTTATAATCAGCAAGCCTCCTCCCCTCTACAATCCTGTACTTTTGTTGATTTAATCCTGGATGTGGTTTGGTTGGTTTACAGCCCCTTCAAGATACCATCATCAACCAGAATTATCATCCTGATTCTCCTCTCCTGGAAGGAAGCGAGGGTAGCTCCCTGTAGGTTGACTCTGTGCCCAAAAGCCACACCACTTTTGACCTCAAGCCACCCTGTGGAATCCAAGCCACCTCTGGAGATTCTTCAAATGACTGATCCTATTATTAATGGACTCCACCCCTTTGTGGAGTACTTCAAATTGTGGCTATTTAGAACATTATATTGGAATTGTTTATTAACCTATAGAAACACATAGACCATTTATCACTATAAAGGAAATAGGTGCTTCCCAGGCTGCCAGCTGGAGGCACTTTAGGTTCTCCAAAATAGTAACAGAAGAGTATTTTTCAGGCCCAGCTGTCTTTACAAAGAACTATAGAACTCTCCGCCTCCTTTAAAATCTTTCTTTGGGTTCCAGGCAGAGGAGGCTGGGGAGAGAAACTGTGGCATCTTGAAAACTGCCTTTTCTCCACCTTCTACACAGTCATCTGACTTTTCATGGTTGCCGCTGGTAGAGTATCCACTCATGACAACATAATGCTCTTATTTATCTTTATCATCTTGATGGAGAGGTATTCTTAACATTTCACACCAGTGGCCTTACTCATTCATTCTCCAAACACTGAAATTGAGTATTTATTATGCACTAAGCATTGCTGTAAGTAGTAGAGTATATCTATAACAAAAGAGACCAATTCCCTGTTCTCATGGTCCTTATACCAGTGAGGGGAAAGAGATGTTCTATGGACAAATTAGAGCAAGTCAGGGGATGATACATGCTACAAAAGCACATAGAGGGTGAATGCTAGTTAACACAGATGAGGTGATATTTAAGTAGAGGTTTGGAGAAAGCAGGGGAGTGAGCTGTGTGGCTATGTGAAGAAAGAGTCTTCCAGGCAAAGAGATAGCACATTTAAAGGGGTATGAGCAGGCCTGACATGTTTAAGGACCAGCAAGAGGGTCAATGTATCTGGAATGGAGCAGCCAAGGAAGAAAACAGTAGATGGTAGGAAGCGCCAGTTACAGGGGACCAAATATGCCTTGGAACAACTTAGAGTCATACTCTGAGTGGGACAGGAAGCACTGAAGGGTCCTGGCAGGTAAATGAGCTGCTCTGACTTCTAGTTTAACAAAATCACTCTGAGTGTGGTGAAGAATTAGACAATAGGGGGAAGGACACAGGGTAGAAGGGAAGCCACTGCAATTGCTGAGGGAGGAAAGATGATGGCTTATAATAGGAAAATAGTGCAGAGAGGTGGTCACGTTCTGAGTATATTCAGAAGAAAGGGTTAACAGAATGTGGTGAGGGATTGAATGCGAGTGTGAGAGAAAGATGATGACACCAAGGATTTGGCTTCAGCAATCAGTTAAAATGGAAAAGTCATTTGCTGGGGACAATGAAAGAGGATCAGGTTTGAATGGAAACACAAGTGTTCCATTTTGACATACCAAGGCCTGTCCAGAAAGTATCGAGCCAATGTCAATATAATTAAAACAGTTTGTGTGGCCAGTAGTTTCAGGACAGACCTCATAAATGTGTTGAGTAAATGGTTGGAAACACAAGCTGGGTATTTAGGGAAGGCATTGGGGTTGGAACATATAGACAATACTTCAAGCTAGGCGACCAAATGAAATCACGTAGAGAGTGAGGGTAGCTAGAATGTGAAATTGAGGGTCTGAAGCCCTCAACCTTAGAGGTCAGAAGAGACTGAGGAAGAGTGACTACTAAAGTCTTCCTGGAAGTACAGTGAAGAAAGTATTTCAGAAGGAAAGGATCAGTTAGATCAAACATTCTTGATACATTAGGCTAGATGCTTCAGAAATGAGCTTTGGTTTTGGCAATAGGAGGTCATTAGAGACCTTGTCATAAGCAATCTTGGTACATTGGGGTGAATTCAAGCCAAATTTTGGTGAATTCAAGAAAGAATTGAAGAAAAGTGGAAATAACAAGTACATGAAAGTCTTTGTGGTAGTTTTGCTGTAACAGGGAGATTGTACCTAGAGTGGGAATGTGGACTTAGGAAAACCTTTTCTTTCTTTTTTTTTTTTTTAAGGTGTGGGTACAACAGACTGTTTGCACCACAGTGGGATGATCTGGGAGAACAGAAGGAATTGACGAAATAGGAGGGAGATGATATAATTGTAGGAACTGTGTCCTTGAGCAGCTGAGAAGGGTGGGATTCTGTGTAAGTGGAAGCTTTGGCTGCTGGTAGGGCATGGATGACTCACTCATGACAATAAGAGAGAAGGTAGTATATACTGCAGGTGTGGGTAAGATGATTGACTAAATGGTGAGAGTATGTGCAAGTCCTCTTTTGATTGCTGCTGCTGCTGCTGCTGCTGCTGCTGCTTCTTCTTTTTCTTCTTCTTTTTTGATTTTGGTGAACCAAGAAGCAAGACCAGGGCAAAGAATGAAGATGAAGGTGCTTGAGCTATGAATAGAGGTGAGAAGGAACAAAATCATTGTTTAGAAGAGTAGCAGAATAGGTTGATCAAAAAACAAACAAACAAAAAACCCCCACAACGTAATAAATTTGCTGCATAGCTAAAGTCTCACTTGAGAATTTAAAGAAAGAACTGTCAGTGGGGTTGTGTACTTTTCCTAGCCATGTTCAGTTACCTCGGTGCATACGTGGAGGAGGTGAAACATTGAGGGTCTCAGATAATGGCAGAGGGGGACAGAGAGAGTACCCTTGAACTCTAAATGGAAAAAACAATGAAAAAAATAACATCTCACTGTATTAAGCCACAGAGCACACCACCCTTGAAGTCTCTGAAATTTTTCCAAAGTGAATGGGGCAGAAATATGAGTGCCACTTCAGCCAAAGTCCCTTCCCTTTGATATACTACTCCTGCCATGGTCACGTACCCCGTTTCTTTTCCATCTAACACACTCTGATAGTGGCATGATCAGGAGCCCAGAGAAGGTGTGATTATAGAATAGTCTTTATTGCCTAAGGGCTGAAAGATTTTATTCCAGGGACTGTCTTACCACTATCATGGCCTCCCCTCAGCATCCAGTTATTTTGTTTATTCAACCCAGCTATGACTTTGATTCTTCAAGTAGCAGGAGCCCTTCAGCTGTGCCAGGAACACTCCTTGGCTTCATGCACATAGAAGGAATCTGAATGCTGGGATTTCTGTCATCGCATTGCACCATTGACTTGTTTTCCTAGTGTGTGGGTCCTATAGTTCCCAGGAAATGAGAAGAATAAATAAAGTGGATATTTGTTTATATTGTTGTAGCAGAGATCCACTTGCATTTACTTAGCAACATACTTAGGAACGACAAGAAAGTCTTCCTTTCTTTTGAAAGCCTTTTGAAAATGTTTCCCCCAAATAAGATTTTGTGTTTAAAACAGAATGATATCCCTGTTCTATGAACTGAGAGTCAGGGGCACATCACTTGAAAATAATCCTTCTGTCATTCTGAGATTTAATACACATTTTTCTCCCAAATTAAATGGAACTTTCCATTAAACAATGTGATCTTGCAAAAACAATTTTTTTTTTCTTTCTCACTTACAATGTCTTAGCACAGTGTTCAGTAGGAAGCAATGCAAACTTGGAATCACAGAAACAGCATTCTGTTATTGTCCTGGGGTTAAAAATCCAAAATCATTAAACTGTGACTCCAGCCTTGGCCTGTGTGGCTCAGTTGATTGAGTGTCATCCTTAAAAGGGAATGGTCGCAGGTTCGATTCCCAATCAGGGCACATGTTTTGGTTGTGAGTTTGGTCCCCAGTCAGGGCTCTAATGAGAGGCAGCTGATGGATGTTCTCACATTGATGATTCTCTCTCCCTTTTTCTCCCTCTCTTCCCCTTTGTCTAGGATCAATACAAGAAAAAAGAAATTTTTTTAAATGTCACTCTGATTTTTCCAATTGTCCTTATTTTTTTTCTCCCTTATTTTGTACCCAAGGCAGCTCAACTCTTGTGTGCATATTTTCTTATATGGCTTGGAATTATACATTTCTTGTGTTTGCACTGTTTAACTTTTTTCCTGAAAACCACCCTTCTTCTGAATTGCACACTTTCCAAATGTTAGAAATAGGATTGAGGTGTAGCCACTATGAAAAACAGCATGGTAGATCCTCAAGGAGTTAAAAACAACACTATCATGTGATCTAGCTGGCAGTTCCACTTCTGGGTATGTATCTAAAGGAAATGAAGTATTTCTCTTAAAGAAATATTCGCACTCCCTTGTTCATAATTGCCAAGGTATGGAAACAGTCTAGGTGTCATTGATGGATAAATGGATAAAGACAATTACGTACATGGTGAGAAATTATTCGGCCTTAAACAAGAAGAAAAATCCTATCTCAAGATAATGTGGATGAACTCGGAGGGTATTATGCTAAGTGAAATAAGCCAGTCAGAGAAGGACAAATACTAAATGGTATCATATGTAGAATCTGGGGGAAGAAAGAGTCAAACTCGTAGAAAGGCTGGGACTGGTGGGAGGTGGGGGAAATAGGGAGAAATTGGTAAGCATATAAACTTCCAGTTATAAGATGAATAAAGTCTGAGGATCTAATGTATAATATGGTGACATTAGTTGATAACACTGCATTGTGTAATTGAAGTTTACTGAGAGAGCAGAACTTAAATATTCTCACATGCACACACACGCACCAAGGTAAATAAATACATGAGTTGATGGGTATGTTAATTAACTCAAAGGTGGGAATCCTTTCACAATGTACATCAAATCATCATGTTGTATACTTTAAATACTTTACAAGTTTATTTGTCAAATATGACTCAGTAAAGTTGGCGGTGGGAGGAAATAAATGGGCTTAGCTGGCTGCAGAGCAGAGTCGAGCTCACTCCGTTGGTCACTGTGGCTTAAGCCACGCCTGGGCCTCCAGTGTCCCGCAGCTAATCATCCAAAGCTGGCTCTCCCTGGAAGGACTGATTTCTGTGACTTGAATTGGTCACAGGCTCCAGAAAGAAGGGGTCTGTTTTGCCACCACTGGAGAAGCCAGAAAAGCAGGGGGAAAGGCAAGGGGGAGCAGTGGATGATCTTGCAGTGTTGAGTCCTGGAGGCAGTGATGAAAGGAGGCTCCCAGCGGTGTTGCCATCAGCCTGGAGCCTGAGTCTCTGCTGGTGTGTGTGTGTGTGTGTGTGTACAGGGATGAGGAAGAAGCAGGGAGGGGACACTTCCCACCCCACCCCAGGCTGTGTATAGCTCGGAAAACAGTGTGTGTGGAAGCCAGAGGGAAAGGCTTCT
Organism: Noctilio leporinus; assembly: GCA_004026585.1. Lineage (NCBI taxonomy): Eukaryota > Metazoa > Chordata > Mammalia > Chiroptera > Noctilionidae > Noctilio > Noctilio leporinus. Next base: position 50,477 of record PVIW01005276.1, on the reverse strand, counting down.
CCACAGCAAAGCACACTCTAGAATTCTTCCAGCCACGTGCACACTGGCATTTTTCATGACAATCCCCCTCGGGAACAGTCAAGGTTAGGAGAGAATGCTGAAAAGACAATAGCCTATTTAACAAAGTAGATCCTTTCAGCGCCTGTTTTAACCTCCTCCACGACCTGTCATCACTCTTTAAAGTGCAAAGTTTTCACAGATTGGAAAGGAATTATCCAGAAGAAAGGCCTATTCCTGTGTTGGGCCTACAAACACAGGGAGAGACAGGGCCTAGAAGGGCACAGGAGGGAGAGCCCCAGCTCCGACGCAAATCTGTTCACAGGCTTTCCATTGTTCCTGGCATGCGGTCCAGCCCTTCTGCTGCCACTTGTACCGAGGCCAGGCCAGCTCCTTCCTACTCAGGCCCTCCCAAATGTCCTTTCTAGAAACAGAACCCTCCTGAGATTTCCATAGCACCTATTATATTGGCTAACATCTTTTAAAGGCTGCCCATGCAGCGGATGCTATGCTAAGTACTGTATGGGATTATTTCATTTAATCCTTATAGCTATGATGTAAGAATGATCTCAGTTACAAATGAGACAATTTCTCAGAGAGGTTAAGGAAACCGTTACGGTTTCACAGCTCATGAGCAGCTGAATCAGGATGTGATTCTAGGTCTGTCTGATTTCAGCACCTGCGCTCTGTTTTATTGTGGCATTTTTTTAATTAAAAAAAATTTAATCCTTTTTATTCTACCAAGTTCCATGAGGGCAGGAACTGTGTCTGTTTTATTCAACACACTTGGTCCCAGACTGAGCATGGCACCAGAATACTGTAAGTATTTACTGAAATAATAAGTAAAGAGTGAAATGAAGGATAGTTTCAGCCTTGGGATGCTTCACTGTGGATGTGCTGTTAATTTCATTATGGTTCCTGTTGTCAGAGAACACAGTGACCCCGAGGCCCTGACAGGCCCCACCATCACCTTGTTTGAACAGCAGTTTGGAAGACAGATATGGGGAAGGATTCCTTTCCTGAGACCCTAAAACATATATTTAATTACCACCTGGATATCTAATAGGTTTCCCAAATTTAATGTCTTAAGTGATCCTTCCTCCTCCTTCTATGGCCAAGACACCCACCCACTTGTCAAACTACAGGGACCTGAGAGATATTCTTGATGCCTTCAGGCTGTTCCTCACCTGTAATCCAATTGCAAGTCCTGTTGGTCAACCTCCAAGGTGCATCTTTAGACTGTTTATATCTCCTACCAGTATCCTAGTCCAAGGTACCAACACAGTAGCTTCCTTATATAGATGATCCCTGGTGATGATGTGTTTTCTGGATCTTTGTAGATTCTCATTGGTTCATGAATTTCTATGAGAAGGAAATGGTCTTATGTCATGAAAGCATGACCAGTTAGGGAAGCACATAGCACAGGTGGTTGGATTGGTTCCTTTGAGCATAACATAGGTCAGTGTAGGCAGGAGAAAGCGGTAGGAGGATTTGGTTACAGAGCACTCCTCTGTTTGGTAAAGGGAGGTCACAGTTCAGTACCCAAGACCTGGGATGGCATGGGTGCTACTTTTCTCCCTTTCCCACCATCTCTGTGCATCTCCCCTTGGCTGGAATTTCCTCAGAGACCCTGAAGTCCTAATGATGGCAGCAGAATTCTTCCTACTGCCTTTCACTCTTCCTCCCTGCCTCTAGCTCAGCCCTCTTGCATATTTCCCAAGGCCTGCAGGCAGACAAGACAAAACTATTCTCAAGAAGAGCCCCCAATAGATTTGAAAGCACCTGGGAGTATCCTCATCAACTTTTCTTCTGTATGGTAGTCCCCTATTATCCACAGTTTTGCTTTCTGTGGTTCCAGACACTTCTGGATCCTTAGGAAAGCCTAAACAACAGAGGAGTGAGAAGCAGAGTCTTTCATACAAGATAGAGAGCATAGTGACTAATGACCACAAAATGGTGACCAAAGGAAGAAGAATTCATGAGCAGGTTAAGAGAATAAGATAGATTAAGACCTGATCGCAGGAGAATAAGCATTAAATAAACCTTGCATGTTTAGTGATTTGCTATAATGGTGGTGTAGAAAGAGATGATGGTTTCTTTCACATTGGAGTCTGTTTCTTGAAGACAAGGGTCACATTTTGGTCTCTTTGCATCCTCCCACCACATCAGTGCTTTGTGTAAGTTTATCAAATAGTTGTTGCATTTATCTGGAGCTTCAAAATAATTGTGAAACATTCTAGGCACATTTCCGTGCTAGCCCACCATCTGAGCTTCTAGGAGGCTGGAAAATACTTTCCATGTCAGAGTGGCATGAAGAGGATTATGAGAGTGAGAAATTTTGCAGTCAGGCTCTCTGGGACCTCTTTGAAGTGGGTGTTTATAACACATTTTGCTGACTGCTTCTATAAATCCCAAGAGTGCTGGTAATTTTACATCAAAAAATAAGAAGTGAAAATAGAGCAATTTGGCTGTGAGCACATTCTTGAATTTCTACTGGTTGCTTCTGATTATAATTTGGCTCTGAATAAATTTTTACCATTTGCAACATGGTATGAAGAAAAATACATCCTGATGCTTTAGAGCAGAATTTAAAAACATCCCCAAGTTCAGAAGGCCAGGCAAATTCTCTGAAAACAAGCTGGCCAGCACCCCTGAGAACACAGGGAGGAAACTTTTCATTCCTTAAGAACAACTGACCTCGGCTCTCTTTTGGCCTTTGTAGTGCAAATACTGGATTTGTGGCAGCATTTGGAGGGTCATTAATTACAAATGGATACGCCTACATGGGGAGACCATGTTCAGATTCAAGGCCTTGAAGTTTTGGATGAAGCCAGCTGTCAAATATTATATTTCTTTCTATTGTTCTTTATTAATTAAAAAAAACTTTGAAATAATGAGACCAATAAGAGCAGAGAATTGAAATCATATTAGCTGACATTTGAGTGCTTACTAGTGCCAAGAACTATTTTATGTGCCGTAAGTCATTTAATCCTCAAAACATCACAATGTTTAGATATGAGGAAGCTTAGAAACAGAAAAGTGAAATAAGCCTACCAAGGTCACATGGCACAGCCAGACTCAATCCCATATTAGCCTGGTGCCAAAGCTGAGCGCCTATGCGCGAGTGCTTGCTAGTGCCAAACTAATTGAAAAGCTGGGGAAACTAGGACCGCAGGCTTTAAATTCTGTGCCGAGCTCCGGTATTTAGCCCCCTGAAAAGTTAACCTAGTTAGAAAAAAAAAAAAAAAATAGGCTCACACTGAAGGGTCCACTCCGTGTCTTTCACTAGTCCAAAGCCCAGCTGACAAAACCAATTTGGGGCAGTTGAAGATTTTCCCTTTCCATGGCCAGATCTGTTTCAGATAGAATCTTCCAGCTGGTCCTGATTTGCAGAATGGTGCTCAGTTTTCCAAACAAGCCCTGCACAACAAGCTGGGATCCCACTCCAGCTAACGCTAGCTCGGTTGTGCCACAGTTCTCGTGGATGGGGTATATATTTCCCTCTTCTTCATGTTCATTTTGTAAAAGTGGGGCACAACAGTTCATTCTAATTGCTCCATGTTGTAATATTTTTACATGCAATTTTCTCCTTCAGTTCATTGCTCCCTCCAAAAGACTTTGTGAGTGTGATTATTGTATTATGTTTATAATTGAAAACAGCTGACTTCATGGATTTTTACATTTTACCTAGTTTTCCAGCTGGGTCTGACTTTGGCTTGTCATGTGAGGCATAAGGGGAGGTGGTTTGGAGGAGAAAGTAAGGGAGGGTGTCAAATCATGGCTTTCATAGCCAACATCAATAGTAAACTGACTGAGAAGAGAGGATAGGATTCTCTCAGTATAAGTCTTCCAGAGCCTGAGAAAGGTTTCTGGAAAGCATTTTTCAGATAGAAAAAGGGAGAAAGAAGAGAGTAAGTGAATGTGTGGGCCATGATACCAGAGCCACCATTCTCTTGGGCTATCTACTTGCTCTTAAGGAGAATTCTATGCAAATTATTTAGGATTACTGTAGTTGCTATAGTCTGATGTTTGTGTTTGCATGTCCAGTACACATGTTGGAAACCTAACACCCAATGCTATGGTGTTAGAAAGTGGGGTCTTTGGGAGGAATAATAAGGTTATTAGGTTGAAACCCTCACAGATGGAATTAGTGACTTTTTAAGAGACCTCACCCAGGCTACAGGTACCTAGCCCTTTTCGCCGTGTGAGGACATGAGGAGAAGTCTGCAAGCATGAAGAGGGACTTCACCTGCCCATGGTGGCGCCCTGACCGAGGCTTTCAGCCTCCATGCCTGTGAGCAGTCAGCCTCTGCTGTTCTGTAAGTTGTGCACTTGGTGGTGTTTTGCATTAGCCGCCTAAAGGGACTAAGACAGCAGTAGAGATCTCTACCCTGATGTCCATGTTTTCTTGGGCATGTTCTCTAGCGGTCACTGAGTAGACAAAGAATTTTATGTTGACTCAGAATGTAAAAAGAGCGATTTTTCTTATTAGTAGATCCTATGTTGGTGGTTCCTGGGTAAGCTGGCTCATCAAATGCTTGGCACCTGTGGCCTGCTCTCCACGCCTCTACTCTCTTGGTTGTTGGGCTTGGCCTTGACAAGAAATGCTAGGACAACTTACCTAAATTAAAAATGGGGCTTAAAACTTGAGAGGAAGTATGTGTGATTCGTGAGTTTTCCTTTCCTTTGTTTTGTGCTGCAGCAGTGACACTGAAAATTGATGGGATTTTCTTGGCTAGCATCTGTCCTATAATTTTGCATCATTATTCCAGATTCTATGCAACAGAACTGAATTTTTGAAGTAAATGTATGGGGCTTAATGACTTGCAGTCTGGATTTGTTATAAAAAGAGACCTGAATGATTTTGATACTGTTTTTGGCTCGTTCATCAGAAATTTGGCTGCAGACTTACCATATTTTCTTGATTTAGTGAGATGCTTTCTATCCTTGAAAAAAAAAAAAAGAAAAGAAAAGAAAAGAAAATGTTCATGTCAGCTGCTTTCTTCCTAAAAAGGAAAAGAAAACATCTTGATTTTTTTCTTAGTGGACAAACTATTCTTTGAAATATAAACATTAAGTCTGATGCCATTCATCAATGTGGTTTTCTTCCATTGGTGAGATTTTTTGCTCTGTCCTCAGCATTGGGGTCCTCTCCCTAAGGGAGGTAATTCACTTCCTTTTAAGTATAGTATGCTTGTATTCAGTTGGCTTCATGTTATTTAGGTTGTAGACCCTGGGTAAACAAGTCTACCTGAGTATATAACATGTTTCTCACCAAAGTGGAAGGAAGAATTTTATTCATCAGAAATTGTCCATGAAATTGTTAATGAAAAACGAAATCAGAAGAATTTCCTGAAGGCTGCATGCTTCCTTCTCAGGGGGTTGAGGAAGGATCTGGTGACAGGGGGCTACACGGTGAATGTTCCATACCAGGACCCCTGGGAGTGGGTCAGTTCTGGTGGCCACACCTGGCTGGGAAGTTAGGAAAAGGTCTCACAGGCAAGTGGAAGAACTGGACAGAGGGCAGAATTATGGTGAAGAGGGTATGGAATTTGAGCAGTAAGGAATGATGTCTAAAAACCATTCTGAGAAATTTTCTGGTTGCTATAAAACTCCAGGTTGACCCATTTAAAAAAATATACACCAAATATTTACAAGTTTTACAAAGTTTAGAGATTATCTATATTTACAGCAAATATCTATAATGTTGTACAAAGTATATTAAGTCCAATTTATGTTTCCTTTGAATGTATCTCTCCTCTGAGACTGAGCCACATGGGGCCTTGAGGATTATTTAGATTAAATTACATATTGTAAAGTATAAACATATTCTCTCATAAAATATTAATGTGTTAATGTCAACTAATTATAGTAGCATAGCTTTTAAAGATAGTTTTTATTGTATTTTATTTATTATATTTTGTTGTTGTATCATGTTTATTCCATCCCCTCCCTCCTACTGCTCTCCCCTGCCCCACCCTCCCCATCTCCACTCCCATAAAGATAGTTTTGAGCAGAATTGAAAGAAATATGCATAACTAGATATAACTAGGAATTTTTGCCCCATTCTCTGCCTATTATCAATTCTTTGGCATACTTAATTGAAATTTTGAAGGAAGTTCAGTAAAGGGACAACTTACAGAGCTGTGAGCAGGGGTCAAGGGAGCCACAGAGGAATGCTGAAGCAGAAAGGGACCAGCAACAATGAGAAGCTGTTCCCTGGGACCGAAGGGTGGGTGGGGGTGGGGAAACAGTGTTTCTGGGGTCCATTGAATGGTGCAGCCTAACATGTCAGATATAGACATTTTTTCCTTAGAGGGTGCAATCATTCTTTTATTTCAAACTTCAGAATAGAGTATGAAAACACACTAAAAGAAAAATGGTTATGTCTACAAGTGATGATGTTACATAGATGAATCCATACCTTCAGTTTGCCTTATTATTGTTAAATTACTTCTATACCTAACAAGGTGACCATTTATTATAACAGTAAGTTTTTTTTTTGTAATTTATTTTACATTAAAAACAACCTAGACACATGGTTATTGTAGGAAACTTGGAAAATTAAAACATTTAACCTGTAGACTTATTTTTCAAAAACAACAGCTAACCTTTTAAGGCTATTTGCTGTCCATTACCGCCCCTCCCCAATGTATTTTAATGGCTGTTAAAAATCCATTTTATTTTCTCTTACTTTAGAACAGGAGTGTTTCCATGTTGTTACTACACATTTTCCATAAACAATTTTAATGGCTGGATAAAATTCTATCGAATGGATAGAATGTTAACATTAAACATTTAGGTGACTTGTTTTTACTGGCTCTTAATATATATTCAATGGAATTGAATAAGGACAAGTGGAGTTCAAGAAGGAAAGAGGAACTTCTCTTCACCTATTTACAACTTCCTCTGTTTTACCTGGATCTCTTCCATGTCTCATTAAAATTGAAGTAACTTGTGTTACAAGCAGCTCTTGGAAATGCTGGCGGTGTGATGGACACATCCTTTTCAGTGCTGATCACACAGGCAAAGCTGTGTTGCTTCTCTGACAGGACAGTGAAGTCAGAGATATGTGCTATTTTTTGAACTTCCCAAGAAGAAACCTGAACTTTCCAAAGTCTGGGCTTAATGGCTGTTTCTGTTATACAGGTATACAAACACACCCATAAATATTGAAGATCAGGATTCTAAATGGCTTACTTTTAGTAGTTACAGAAAATTTTCACTTTCCCAAGATATCAAAAATACTTCCATGTGTTCTAGGAATCATGAAAAGTTAGGAAATTTATGAGTTATCTATATAAGGTTTTTATTTTTAATTAAAACAAATTCAAAATATATTTTATTGATTATGCGATTACAGTTGTCCCAATTTTCCCTCTTTGCCTCTGCTGCCCAGTACTTCCTTTCCCTCCAACAATCCCACTTCCCCTTATTTCATGTCCATGAATCATACGTATAAGTTCTTTAGCTTCTCCATTTACTTTACTGTTCTTAACATCCCCTTGTTTGTTTTGTACCTACCAACTGTGCTTCTTGATCCCTGCACCTTTTCCTTCTTTCTTCCCCTTCCACCTCCCCACTGACAACATTTCACATGATCTCCATATCTAAGTTGTTAGCTTAGTTTGTTCTTGTTTTATTGTTTTAGATTCATTTGTTGAGTTATGAGTTTATTGTCACTTTACTGTTCATAGTTTTGATCTTATTTTTCTTAAATGTGTTCCTTTTAACATTCACATAATAAGGGATTGGTGATGATGAACTCCTTTAATTTACCTTGTCTGGGAAGCACTTTATCTGCCCTTCCATTCTAAATGATAGCTTTGCTGGATAGAGTGATCTTGGTTGTAGGCCCTTGCTTTTCATCACTTTGAATACTTCTTGCCTGCAGTTTCCTTTAAGAATTCAGCTAACAGTCTTATAGCAACTCCTTTGTAGCTAACTCCCTTCTTTTCTCTTTCTGCTTTTAAGATTTTCTATCTTTAACCTTTGACATTTTAATTATGATGTGTCTTGGTGTGGTCCTTTTTGGGTCTAGCTTGTTTGGGACTCTTAGTGCTTCTGGAACTTGTATGTTCATTTCCTTCACTAAAGTAGGGAAGTTTTCCTTTATTATTTTTTCAACTAAGTTTTCAATTTTTTACTCTTCCTCTTCTCCTTCTGGCACCCTTATGATTGAATGGTGTTTAAAGTTGTCCCAGAGATTCCTAAGCCTCTCCTCATTTTTTTTTTTTTTTCAATCCTTGTTTCTTCATTTTGTATGGTTTACTGTTTATTTCTTCCTTATGCTCCAAATTATTGATTCAAATGCTGGCTTTCTTCCCTCCACCATTGGTTTCATGTGGATTTTCCTTTGTTTCACTTAACATAGGCTTCACTTCTTCCTTTATATGTTTGCTGTACTCAAGCATATCTGTCAAGTCTGTGAGCATCTTTATCACCAGCACTTTGAACTCTGCATCTGTTAGGTTGGCTATCTCCTTGTCATCTAATTCTTTCACTGGAACCTTGATCTATTCCCTCTTTTGGGCCATATTTCTCTGTCTCCCCAACTTGACAGCCTCTTGTATTTGCCTCTTGTCTTAGGTAGAGCTGTCACACCTCTTACACTGTAAGTGGTAGAGTCTTAGGTATGCATCCATGTGGGGTGATCTGTTTTACCACCTTGTTGAGCTGTATGTGGGGGAGAGGTCAGAGAGGGAGCAATGCTGCTTCCTCAGAACTTGCCCCTCTTCCTGTCAATTTATTTGCTTCCTGTATGTGACTGATGCCCCCCTCTAGCTGTTGTCCTGTTGATGGTTCATGGAGGGTTTTCAGATCTTCTAGGACCTGGGAGAGGGGCCTCTAAACACACTCTCATGAGAGATGGGCAGTTTCTTTTGCTGCCCCAGCCCTGACTTATTTTCACAGCTAGAAGCACTGAGGGTTTATTTTCCCAGTGCTGGAACTGTGAGCTGCATGGTTGCCTTGGAACTGTCATTGCTCCCCAGGTTTCCCTCCAGGTTTTTATAATGTGTGACTGCTCTTTCTGATAGCTGGTCACAACCAGTGCCTTGCTGCCACCACTGCCGCTGTGATCACCACAGCTGCCACACCATGTCCTGTCCTCCCCAGCTTCATCCCTCCTACCTGTCTGGATGAGTAATTACTGCTTTATATCTTTGTTGTACTTCAATACAGTTTGATTTTCTGGCAGTTCTAGTTGTTTTTTGTTTGAGGCAGTTATAATCCTTCTTATGGTTCTGGGAGGAGGCAGAGCATGTCTACTCGTGTCTCCATCTTGGCTAGAAGTCTATATATGATTTTTAATATAAGATCTCTTTGCCATGTTTTTTCCATTCCAAGCACATGGCAGACTCTACTAATCAGTCAGTCTTTTCTGAAATAGCTTCACACTCCTTCCTAAGATAGTGATACCATGGCAAACCCTCATAGATGGTTCAAGGGAACAAACCTACTTGCCATCAAGAGTTCATTGAGCCCCTTTTTTCACTGATAAGGACATGAATCATTTTAGATTCTGTACAGCAAAAAATAGTGTGTCTGTTTGGCTTGTTAAACATCTGTAGAGGTTTGTATTTTAAAAGAATCCTCAGGTGATTTGAAAGCACATTAAAGTTTGAAGACACAATGACCTAGAGCATAGGGTCAAAGATACATAAGTAAGAATGGATCCAGGGTGAGGCTTTCTGCAGCCATGGGCAGGACCCCATGGGAATCAGTACCTTGGAGAGGGCATCATGTAAGATAGACTGGTCCTCAACTACATAGGTCCAGAAACTGAATTTTAATTATGCAGAGATGACCAGTCCATAGGAGACGGTGTTGCTAATGAAACAAGACATTGATGTGCAAACCAGAATCCTATGTATTAAGTGATGGTATGAACAATGCCTGTCAGAATAATTCTTGTAGTCATACATAGTTTTAGGTATTGCTGGTGAGTACCTCCATGCAGGTACCTAAGTTAGAGGTTTAAATGTCTCTTGGTCAATGAAGAATGATAGCAGTAAGATGGGGCATTTTTGAGGGATGGTTTCTTCAAGTTAGGGTTGTTTCTCCTTCAAGAGTGCTTGATAAACATGAAGAAATGATCACCATTACATTGCCTTTAAAAGATTTTCACTAAAGCCATCCCTGCTCCAGGCTAGAAAACTTGCAGTGAATTTTCTTGTCTGTCAATGTATTTAAGCTATCTTTCTGAAGGTATTTGCTGATGTCCCCACTTTCAGGTACAATATACTTGTGAACTATTCACAGGGTATTTGTTCCTATAGCGGTCTAAATTATATGTTCTTTGACTCTTACTGGCTTTATTTCCTGAGGAGGCCTTTTCCCAACTTAGTAAATTCTAGGAGCTCCTTATTATGGCTCTCAACAATGACCATGTTAGTCAAATCTTGGCTCCTCAGCTGATTCAGGGCAAATCACTTAGCCTATAAGTCTTTAAGTTACCTTTTTGAAAAGCAGTGATGAGGAAGTTGGAAGGATTTATAAAAAGAGTCAATGCCTTAACTGTAAATGTACTTAGAGAAAACAGAGTCAAAATATTATTTAAGTATAAGACATTATTCTCTGCCAGATGGGAAAAGGCATAGTCTTATGGTCATGAAGGGTCTACTTAGTGCTGTTAATTTCATTCAAAGCCAGACTTCTTGGTTTGCCAAGGGTAGCTATTTCAGAATGAAATACTAGGGAGCAATTGGAGATACTATAAATATGCTTGACATGCACCGTTTCCAAACATTTCCTAACTCTGGTAGAGGGAGAACATTCTACTTTTCCAACAAGTGGGACTGGGAGGATATGTTTTTGGAGAGCTGCACATATTTATGCTGTATCTATTTCCATAATACAAAGGTAGTTTTTTTCTATTTATATTACTGGACAATAAAAAGCTCTTAAAGCTTTGTGCTTCTGTTCCTCTAGATACTTCTGAAGCAGAGTTCACACCACTACTTATAACATGAAGGAACACGTGATGTAGGAGCTTTTATTGAGATTCTACATGGTCTCAAATCAGACCCAAAACTTAAGAAGGAAACCACTCAATCAATTAGTGATTATAAAACATTAGCCAAATGCCTTTCTTAAATCAAGGCAGTTTACATTTCCTTAGGGTTGCAATTCTATTAGCAGTGCTTTCAAATTCTGCAAAGTGGAGCCAGGGACCCCTTAGCCAGTGTTTTAGGACTGTGAACACTGAACTGCACACACAGCCCAGGCCCAGAAGGGAACCTGCTTTCTACCAGTCACTAGACAAAGTCACATGTGAAACTCAAGTGAGACATATAACAAGGACTTTGCAGAGGTCAAAGGACTTTTAAAAAGTAAAAAGTTAATGCAGGGGACTTACAGCTAAATAAAATGTTTTTATACCTTTGGTTTTATATCTTCAGTTTCCATCAGTAAGCTACCAAAGAACCAGTGAATTTTTTTTTCTCAAGCTGCTTTAGAAAATATATTGGCTGATGACATTGTTCCTCATCACTGTATCCACAGTAGGGGTGATTTTCCTCACTAAACTCAACACATTTGCTTTTTCATCTTTGAGTGGACAATTTTAGAACCTCAAGTTAGATTTGAAAGTAGATTTTTACTACCCTCTTCAAAGTAATGATGCTTGGCCGTTTCCCTATAACCTTGTTTCTTGCTGTGAAATTCTTACCAATGTGTAAGCTTGAACTCAAGTCAAAGGTTCTTCATGAAGTCCAATTTCTCCTTAAAGTTTCTTATTGTTTGGCCTAAGCATGGTTATATGCAGCTTTATGTTGCTTTTACAATAGTCTTAAGTGCACGAGTCTCTTCAGCAAATTGTACATTAGTTAAAAGCAAGAATTTCCCATCCCTCTTAAGTGTTCTCTTATTGTTTCAATTGTGCTTTTATTATAGCTATAGGAGTCATATTTTGTGAATAAGATAATGAAACATGTATTGAACTCAGAGTTGGTTGATGGGACCAAGTATTTGAAATTTGGGCCATCCTAGAAAACCCAGGATATATTGTTTTTGTATTTATAGTGCCACTTGTACTCCTGTTATAGCCACACATTCGTCTGGCCTGCTAGATTTTGAGCAAACTGATGTTAATAAAATGATATTTATCTTTATATTGTTGTTGCCCACCATTATTGTCAATGTGGTCATTTACTGTTTGCTGCTTTTTTTTTTTTTTGACAGGGGGGCACTTCTTCTTGGTCAGACACATTATTTTCCTCACAAACCTTATCTTCATAAGATAATAATGTCCAGTGCTTATCTCCATTTTAAGAATGAAACCTTATTAGTGCATAAAGAGTAGGTACACACATAATTTTGAAATAATGAATAAATCAGTGTTGAAGTGATAGATGATCAAGAATCTACATGGGAATATTTCTCTTACACCAATTAGAAAGATAATCTTAGAAACTCAGATCATTTTCTTTTCTGAAGTAGGTGAGGGAATGTGAGGATATGAATTCTCATTTTGATTCTTTCATTACTGATACGGTGTATGGCTAACTCTGTGGAATTTTCTTTTGAAATAGCTATTGATTAGCACATGTTTGGGGATACTTTAGTGTTAGGAATGACCAACTTTCCTGTATTAAATTGAGAGAATTGTGAGGACATTTTTGTGTGGTGTAAATGGAGAGAAGGAAAGGGACTACTAAAAATCAGGTGGTTGTGGAAATATTCATGTTGTTTTACCCATAGGGTGCTGGATTCATTTGATGAAATATAAATGCCACAACAAAATAAAATGAAAACTTGGGATTGAATATTAAAATTCCATATAAATGAGAAGGAAGAAAAGCTGTTTAGAGAAAGGTGATTACTTCATGTCTTTCATGAGTAGAAATTATTTGATAGACTTGAGTATTTTAGGGAAATGGAATTTGAAAATAGTTTTATGGATATGATTGCCAATTGGTAATTTATTTTGCTGGAAAATAATAATAGAAGGCATTTTAAAACTATAGAAGCCTCAGGCTATATAAGTCTTGTAAAATATCTCTTGAGATGACTAAATAAGGGGAAAAACAGTAAATTTTGCAGCACACATGTAGTGTGCACAAAACTCTCCATGAGCAAGGATTTATAAAACATTCTTATGACCTCATGACAGCTGATGGGATAAGAATTCTCTCATGTGTCTTGGTGCAACACGGAGATACATTGCAGACTATGATTACATTTCCATTGGAGAAAAGGAATGTAACGAAGGAGATGTTATTCCCTGCTCAGTGAAAAGGACCTAATCCTCAGTCATAAGGACACTTGCTAATTACTGCAAAAGAATTGAGGATGAAGAATTTAGTGGTTTTCTTGAGATTGTGCTCCGTTTGAAATCAGCTCAGCTTTTGGCTGATTACTTTTGGTTGGGGGGTGTAACATTGCTCATTTCAGTCTGGGCTCTATGAGGAGGCCCAGTTTTCCGCTTTTTCATTGTCCTCTTGGGTTCAAATTCCTCACCAGTTTGGGTTCATCAGGGCCATCGGTCAAAGTGCTGGTGATAGGAGTTCTCAGATGCAGCCCTGACAACTCTGTGGCTGGGGTTACAGATGATGAGACCCAATTTTCCCAGGGGTCAGCCAGCACTGAGCTGGCTGTGGGCAAACTGTGAGCTGTTTGGCTACTTAACAGCCATCAAAGACATCCCAGCTACTTCTGCTTGCCTGGCAGTGCAGCTGACTGTGGCAGGTAAGTCCTTCACTGGGGGGTTGTCCTTCTGAGGGGGAACACAGTGTGAAAAAAATAAAGACTGTGTTTGTTAATGCCCATCTGGAGAGAATATGGAAAATGAAAACCAAGGTGAGTGTGGTTTAGCTACTAAGAAAAAAATGGCTGTTTCAAGAACTCAGGTTAAAAGATTACTTATATTTGGTGGAATAACTGAGAGATAGCTGAGTGATTGAGACTAATTCTTTCTTTGTCTGTGTAGGATTAAGCTTCAGAAAGGGACAAGAGAGAATTACAACATGCCCAATAAGAAAATACCACCTCTACTTTAAAGATGTCCTACAATATTAATGTTTCTCAAGTTATATCATATCATAACTTCTTGCCTGGGAGTGAAGTCTCTGGAAACAAACTGATTAAGGTTAATGCTGGCCCTGCCACTGAACATGGGCAAATGACTCTTCCTGTCTGTGCTCGTGTTCTCATCTTTAAGATGGGGTTACTGCAATTACAGAAACTAAATGTGACAATGCAGGCAACTACTATTTTAGTACAAACCACACACAGTGAGGGCTAGTAAGGTACCTCCCATTCATTCCCTACAAGGCATTCATCAGTAGGTTGTGTCAATTCTACTTCCCAAACCTTGAATTCATCCATTTCTCTCCATTGCCACTGCCCTGTCCCTGCAGCGGCTGACCCAGCCATCTCCCTCTTCCAGCCTTGCTTCCTCGGTGAGGGCCAGCACATTTCAGCTTTCTCTGTTTCTTCTTTATGCAGCCTAAGTTTCAGGGTGAATTTTCAGATTTTCTTTTATATTACTTGGATTTTTCTCAGGCTCAAATTCTTACTCTTTTAAGTTTGTCTCTGCTCTATTTCACCCATATTCAATATTCCTAGCAGAAGTCTTAGAAATTTTCATTGGCAGTTAATTTAAAAAAATGTTGGTATTTTAATTCAGAGAGGTCTTTGATTTTATTTAGCTATATTCTAAGAATGGTAAACATACAAACTGCCTTGAGAAATCAATTGAAATCACATCAGGCACCATGAAAATAAGGACTGGGACAAAATAATGGCAGGGGAAAGAGTCCCATTAACAACAGATAGTTAAAAGGAGAGTGAACCTATTCTAAGAATGGTCATTTCAATTGTTTCCAATATTCTTCAGAGTACTACAGTTTTATGGCGATTGCTTCCAAGTTCCTGTTCTCAGGGATGCTGTTCCAATAATTGATCAACTGCTATAGCTCAGACACAGATGGGTCAAGATAAATAAGAGTGGATGCCAGGTTTGGTGCTTGAGCAAAGTACTGAACTACATTTACCACTTCAGTTATTGGATGGTACAAAGATCAAAGATCCAGGGAGAGGGGCCAGATTAGCTGGGCACATGGGATTATAGTGGAGAGCTTGGTGTGGTAGCTACTTACCAGGAAATATATAAGTATTTCAGTGTTTCTTTTTTACACCCAGTCTGACTGTACTAGTTTATATCTGCTGGATTTTGTCTTACAGGTTTGACCATAGTTTGTGGCACTGTATCTATTTTGCTGCCTAAAACCACGGTTGCAGTTGGCCTTCCAGCTAGGGTTGGCACTGATGGCCATATCTTGTGTTTGTCTCATCACATAATACTTTGTCCTATTAAGATGAAAACAAACTTTTGGGAACAGTTGAGCCAAAAAGAAAGAGTTACTGTTACAGAAGGAGGAGCAATTGGCGAAAATGGGTCAAAGTGTTGGCTATCAATCACTCATCCCTGCAGATTTCAGCAGAAATTTAATAAGTCAGGCTCCTTAGTGATTGTGGAGCTCTTAGGCACAGCTCAGACTAAATCAGGGTGTAGATGGAAGCCAGCTGCTTTTGATAATTGTCTCGACATGGCTGAAGGTTCTACAAAAGGAAACCTTTAGTACTGTGAGCGTGCACAGATGATGTCATGAGCCCTGTAAATGGATGAAGGCTAATGGATCAAAAGGGAGCCTGATGCCAAGAAAAATGGCTTCATTGAGCCAGGGATGGAGTTACTCCTTTACACAAGGGATCCAGCAGGCCTTCTTTTCCTCCAGGCACTTAGTTCAATGCCCTGCTCCAGTTTATTTAGCTTTAACTAGAAAATACTCCATCTTCTTAGGCTTTTATTGCTGAATGGATATGATACACTAAATATTTTCTTAATCTAAACTTTTCAAGGTGGGTAGTTGCTCTAGGGATTATTAACATTATAACAAGAGATTAAGGAGATTGGCTGGTAAATCCCAGCACTCGTAACCATTGGCAAAATTCTGGTGATCTCTACCAATATCTCATTGTGTATAATTGGATCAGGGTGGGAGATTTGACTTGGATGGATGTGAGTCTCAACATTTAACATTTCAAATAAGTGGCAGGATTTGCAGGTGGATTTGTTCCACAAAGTAGAAAATGAATGATGTATATCATTGCCAAAATGTACCAGAGCCTGGAAAGATTTGGTGAGTGTTGTTTATGCTGTTAGAAAAGTTAGAAATGCTATTAAAAATGTCCTTAGACACTTGGTCAGCCTCTAGGTTTTAGGGGTTTAAATTTATTATAGGAGAAGAGATTCCAGGAGACAACTGAAGAGTTGTGGTCATCCACTCATCTTAAGAGACAGATCATACCAACTCTCATCTGGCCTAGCTTTTCTGGAGTTAGCTAGGGCTAATTAAAATGCTTAATTAATAATAGGTGAATTAGGTAAATGAAAGAATGACACACCAGGTCTTAAAACAAACTGCCTGAGTAGTCGTGCAAATAGTAAGCTGGATAAGATTTGCTGAAAGCAAACCAAGCTAAACAATTCACTGAAGGGCTCTCTTCAGCCTCTACCCAGAAACAGCAATTTAGCTTTTGGGAGACATGGTGAAATAGTAGCTTGGATTAGTGCCCAGGGCTCTCCAAGATAAGGTAAAAGGAGACTGTGTGTCTTGGACCAGAGCCATTTCCATAGAAGATCCAAAGCCAAGGCAGAGAGTCTTGGGAGGACCCTTCTTACAATGGAATTTCCCTTCACATATGCCTTAGCAACTCCTAGGCTCCAGGGAGAAAGTGAATTCTAAGTTTTTTACCCCAAATAAGGTTTAATCAGCTGTACTGGGAAATAAGCCTTCTGTAGCTTCTCAGGTTTCTGTGACTTCCACTTTCTCTCTTGGTTGGTGCCCCAACCTCACCTGCTTGCCCCTTCATTGTTTGGACTTTGATGACATCTGGTGTGTTGACAGACTCCTGAAGGGTTGGATGATGCAGCCAGGGAAAGAGTGGGTGTTAGTTCCCCCTGGGGTAAGTCTTGGCCAGTGCAAAATGGGAGGTGAGAGCGAACTGGGCAGATAAACACCCCCACCATACCATCTTCCAAGGACTGCTCTGGGGTACAACTCCTCCTTGCAGCCCTTCTATAGGACATGCCATGTGAGCAGAGCTGCTGAGTGACTTGCTGGGTCTCTTTCTGGGTCATGTGTGGAAATGAAGGAGGGAGGGGAGGTGACCAAGTGCATCATATTGCAGTGCATTAGTCCTGGACTCATTTTTTTCTTTCTATCACTACCCTGACATTGCATCTTCTTAGTCCCTTCAATCCCCATCTCAGGCTCTGCTTCTAGAATATCTGAGCTTTGGACATGAGATTAATCATTAAATAATCAACCAATTCATTAACAGATTGGCCTAATCAATATGTGACATTATTTTTCTAAGGTCAGACTGAAAACTGATTAAAGTTGTTTTTCATATTCACAGTTTAAATTTGTGCAATAATAGTCAATACCAGCTTTTCTCAACAGAGTTTGAGAGAATTAAGCCCCAATGCCCAAAGGTGCCTGTTGCATGTAATGAGTTACTTTCTCTTCTGCATATCTAGAATTATCATTTTGGGGAGAATTGAGAAAATGGCTCCTCAAATAGTAATTTTAAGGACTTAATTTTCTTGAGGAATCCTGGCTTTGAAGACCTGGTCTAGATATTTTCCTGAGCTTGTTTTATTCATGTTATTAGACAAGAAAAGTGTATTTAACTTCAGCTTTTTCAATTTTAGTCCTTGTTTGGCTACTAAGTAACTAAGGAAGTAAATTACCTGATTCTTATTTACTTATTTCAAATAAATACTTGGCTATGTACTGAGAGCTAGATCCTAGGAAGATAAAGACCGAAGCTTGCGCTCTGTTCTTCCAGAGCTGAGTTTAGTGGGAATAATGCAGACAAATGTCACACTATGTGTACCATAACAGATGTATGTGGAAAGTAACAGGAGAACTGAAGAGGATGAGATAATGTTCTCTCTACACATTGTATGTTTGCCTTGCTTTTGGGCCACACATAGTATACATAACGGCTGTGACCTAGAGAACATAAGTAAAGAAAACTAGGATGAAATTTTCTGGACCATTTATATTGCAACAAATTTTCTGGACTCTTGGTTGGGGGCGGGGGGAAGCTTAGTTCTAGATAGTATCAAACAAGAAAAAGGGCTGAAACTTGCTAAAACATCCAGTCTTTTTCATCCCTGTCAATAAATGCAAATCTTCCACATTCTGGACACAAGTCATGGTCACAATTGGAAAGAACACCAATCTTAATCAAATCCTTATTAAACACACACGCCTTAATATTCACTCTTTTCTCTTAGGAAAGTACAGGATGGGGTCCATTTTCCATGTCTAGAATCAATTCCATGGGAAATATGAGCAGCAGGCAATCATTGTAATGGTCTCTGTGATTCAATAAGTGGATAAAGAAACTGTGGTACATTTATTTACACAGTGGAATACTGTGCAGTAATTCTTACCCTTCATGACAGCATGGATGGAATTGGAGAGTATTATGCTAAGTGAAATACGTTAGGTGGCAAAAGACAAATACCATATGATCTTACCTAATACAGGAACCTAATGAATAAAACAAATAAATGAGGAAAATAGAACCAGAGACGTGGAAATAATAAACAATCTGACAATGACCAGAAGGAGGGGTGGGGGAGAAAGGGGTAAAAAGAGGAATGGTCTAGTCAAGGAACAAGTATAAAGGACCCATGGACATGGATAACAGGGTGGGGATTGACTGTGGGAGCAGGGGTGGGGCCATGGGGCAGAAGAGAGCAATGGGGAAAAATTGGGGCAACTGTAATTGAACAACAAAAAAATAAAGGGAAAAAAAAAAGTTTTCATGCCCATTGTAGAAAATTTACAAAATAAGGATGAGAAGAAGCAAGAAATGATTCAGATATAATCACTATCATCATTTTGTCCTATCATGACATGTGTTTAAAATTGTATCATATGTAGTTTTATAAAATTCTTTTAAAACTTAAGAAAAAAGTGTTAACTTTAGAAATAAGTAACTCTGGAGGTGGCTCATCAGATGTCCCCCAACTTAAGTCACTAAGTAAGGATAATATTTTTTAAAATGGCTTGGTGATGATGAACTCCTTTAGCTTTATCTTGCCTGGGAAGCACTTTATCTGCACTTTCGTTCTGAATGATAGCTTTGCTGGATAGAGTAATCTTGGTTGTAGATCTTTGCTTTTCATCACATTGAATACTCCTTGCCAGGCCCTTCTTGCCTGAAAAGTTTCTTTTGAGAAATCAACCAACAGTCATATCTAACTCTCTTTTTTCTCTTGCTGCTGCTTTTCTTTTTCTTTTTCTTGTTTAACTTATTTATTTTTAGAGAGAGGAAGGGAGGAAGAAAAAGAGAGAGGGAGACATCGATGTGTAGTTGCCTTTTGTAAGCTCCAACTGGGGATGTGGCTTGCACCCCAGGTCTGTCCATGACTGGGAATTCTCTTGCTGATTTTAAGATTCTCTCTTTATCTTTGATTTTTGGCATTTTAATTAAGATGTGTCTTGGTGTGGTCCTCCTTATGGCTAGCTTGTTTTGGATTTTCTGTGCTTCCTGGACTTGTATGTTTATTTCCTTTGCCAAATTTGGGAAGATTTCCGTCATTATTTTTCACATAAGTTTTCAATTTCTTGCTCTTCCTCTTCTCCTTCTGGCACCCCTATGCTTTGAATATTGGCAGGTTTAAAGTTGTTCCAGAGGTTCCTATGCCTCTTCTTCTTCTTCTTTTTTTTTTCAATTCATGTTTTCTCTTTCTGTACTAGTTGATTGTTTATTTCTTCCTTATGTTCCAAATCATTGATTTGAACCCTGGTTTCCTTCCATTCACCCTTGGTTTCATATGGATTTTTCTTCATTTCACATTGTCTAGCCTTTACTTCTTTCTTTCTACATTTGCTATATTTAAGTATATCTGTCAAGTTTGTGAGCATTTTAATTGCCAGCATTTTTAACTCTGCATCTGTTAGGTTGTCTGTCGTCTTGGCTGTTAGGTCAGCTATCTCTTTGTTGCCCAGTTCTCCCACTGGCACCTTGATCTGCCCCATTTTGGGCCATACTTCTCTCTCTCTTCCACTTGACAGCTTTTGGTGTTTGCCTCTGTGTCTTAGGTAGTTCTTTCACACTTGTTACATTGTAAGGGGTGGAGCCTTAGGAATTCATCAGTATGGGTCAACTGTTTTACCATGTTGTGGTATGTGGGAGAGGGGTTCTGAGAGGGAACAATGCCACTTGCCTGTTGAGACCAGCAGTTTCTTCCTCTGCTCCAACCCCAACTATTTTTTCACAGTCAGAAACAATGTGGCTCTATACTTCCTGGCGCTGGAACTGTGGGCTGTGTGGTCCTGGGATCACTTCCCAGGTTTAAATGTATGACTGTGCTTTTCACTGCAGCCTCAGTCCCTGAGCCACTGCCACAGCTGCTGACTCTATATTTCCAAGTGCTGGAACCATGGGCTGTGTGTCTGGGCCAAGGATTGCTTTCCAGGGTTAAAGGTATGACTGGGCTTTGTGCCACGGCTTCAGCTCAGGTTCTGCTGCTGCCGCTCTCCTCCCCAACTCTGCCCTTCCTATGTGCCTGGCTGAGTATTTTATTTCTTTGTTTGTTGCACTTCCATGTAGTTTGATTTCCTGAAGTGTATGCATTGTTTTTATTTAGTTTTGAGGTAGATGTAAATTTCTTCTAATTGTGAGGAAGACTCAGCACGTCTGCCTGTGTCTCCATCTTGGTCAGAATTTAGAGAATATTTTTGAAGCACAGTAGAAATGTGAATTTGCTCAGAGAAGGTGCTCATTGGGTTATGTGTAAACTAAATGGTAAATAACATTATAGCAAACATCATCTAGGGATCTAAGACCAAGATAGAATTCCATTTGTCTCTGCTGACAGAAATATGGTCTGGCTCTCATTTTCCTTCTGTGATTTTGTGACTTGGGATCTTAATTCCACAAAGTGACCAGCCAATAAACTGAACAAATATTGGAATATAGGTAATGAGGAAAAAAAGTGCTTTATTTTGCCTTCTTTCCATTGTGTTGCTTAATCAACTATTTCTACAATGAAGTGTTGGCCATTTTCAAGGAGAAAGGGTAAGAATAGATATTTGTAAAAGGGTTGTGTGTTTTGGTGGGGAAACCATTCTATTTTTCAAATCCCATCCATATATTTGGTTAAACAATATTATTTGTGTTCATAACCTCATTTACCTCAATATTTCCATAGAAAAGTAATCACTGATTTAGATTACTAAGTTAAGCTACTCTAAAGTGAAGTATTGTAGAATACTTAAAAAACAATTTAGTACTTTTACTGCATCATTAATAATGGTATACAGTAAAACATGATGGAGAAATCCAGTTAGCATGGTTTAATAAATATGACTCATTTTTTAAAAAGCTTAAACTCTTTCATGTGCAAATAATCACTATAAAAGTACTTAAAGACTTAGTTCTCACAAATAGGATTAATGTGGTCTCCTATAAGCTCATTAATATATTTGCTTGCATGCACTATGTATTTGCCTAACTAGCTTTTGTCATAGATGTTAAACTTCAGCTCGGCTCTAGTCGAGTTATGAAGCACCTCCAAAATGATAATTATTCAAATGAATTTTGAACTGTGCTTGTGTTTACTCTAACTCAACCATTTGCATTGCATCAACTATTGAATTGCATTAAAATAACAATGAATATATCTGGAAATATTTTGAGTGCCCAGAGAAGAATTTGATCAGCAGGGTACCATATCTAAACAACATGAAGGTCTATTTGCTCCATGGTGGGTATATCTGCTTTCTCAACAGATTCTGAAGGTGGAGAACAGGAGCTGAAGGACTCTTATCCTGTGGTGTAAGCAGATAGTGGCACTTCAGCTCCTTTTCTGCACATGCAGGAGGTTGGATTTAGCAATTTAGAGTCTTCTCATTTCTTAATATCTGTATCATTAGTTGACAGATGGATTTCTGTCAGAAATCTTATTTCAAGAAAGCCACCTCCTGCTAGGTAATCTCCTTAAACTGTAATTGACAAGTGGAATGAATTTCAATTCCCTAAATTTTACATGATATACTAAAAGTTGTCTGCTTGTGAAGCACATTTAAATAAATATTTATTGAAACAGTGTGCCAAACATTCTGCTAGGAAGACACTGTCCTAATTTTTCAGTGGTACTCAACAAACTACAATGTGGGTACAAATATTCTTACACAATAGGATTTTTCATCAAGAAGGTTGTGACTACAGTTCTATTCTTGTGATTCTTTATCTTTTTATATAAAAGAAAATGGAGATTCTCTAGGTTGTAAGAACTTTGTTTTTTCTCTATGAAATAAGCAGTCAACCTCTCCAGTTAGCTTTTTCAGAGTACAGCCCCCCAACTTGGGAGTAGTTGCCCCTAAGGTCCGAGGAAAGTTTCCTCTGGGTTTTGAAGGCCAGTTGTTACAGACGTGTCTAATAAGCACAGCCCAGCTTCTCAGCCTAGCTCTTAGGGCTTTACTGCTGATGGTGAGAGAATCTCTCTTTATGTTGTTCTGCTGCCACTTCAATGATATTGGGAAAGGAAGTTATGCTTAAAAATTGATCTGCCTTCCTGGCTGGTGTAGCTCAGTGGATTGGCACTGGCCTGCAAATCCAGGGGTTGTTGGTTTGATTCCCAGTCAGGGCACATGGCCAGGCTGCAGACCGGTCTCCAGCCAGGTCCTGGATTGGAGGCGGGTGAGGGGCAGCCATGTATTGATGTTTCTGTCCCTTTCTTCCTCCCTTCCTGCCCTTCTCTCTAAAAATAATGAATAAAAGTCTTTAAAAAAATTTTGATCTGCCTTGAGGGAGAAGCACACAGTATGGACAGAGCTTCCCAGCAGGTGTGCTGGGCTCCCCAGGCTGCAGTGTACAGAGTAGCTATGCGCCAAGATTCTGCTTCCTTTCCTCCTCTGGGAGGTCAGCTAGAGCCTGGAGCAGCCTCTTGCCATAAGTCGACCATTCCATTTACCTGATTGTATTGTGTGAGTGTATCACACGCAGGTTTATTCTGAACTGTAATCAAGTTTGAGAGCTATCGTAGGGTATGACTCAGAGGGAGGAAATTCTGCTGTTTGAAAAGGCCTGTTCGTGTGTTTCAATGCCCAGGCTGAGGTGCACTCCCAGGAGTCATCAGGAATAGGGAATGGATGAAATAGGAGCCAAAATCACTATGCACGATAACATAACATAAAATATTCTTTCTGGTGTGGGCAGAAAGCTTGGCAGATATTTTGTTTGTTTGAAGAACATGTTTTACTTTGTTCATATGCTTCGGACTGACTGCTTCAGAGAACTGTTTTTTCTTCTTGGGTTGTATACTTCCACACTGGGCAGGTCTGTCTTGTCCAGAGTTAGCGGTAGTGTCCTGGAAGACTAAAGGTAGACTCTGGAGGCGTACTACCTTCAGGTCATGTTGGGGAGAGATCTCTATTTGAAATGCCAAAGCCCAAGCTGGATTATTCAAAGCACATTTTTGATGACTAATTCCAGTTTTAGAAAGATATTGCTGGATCCTGTGGAGGCCCGCGGATTCCCTAGGTATGGAGGGGGTTAGTCCTAGTGAGAGAAAGGAGATTTGCTCTGGGCAGGATTGAAGAAGGAGCTCTCCTTCCAAGCAGTAAGGGAAAGATGGACTTAAAGATGGGGAATTGAGACTTGGAATGGGCTGTATCTAAGGGGAATCCCTCAAAAGGGTTTACCTTGACAACTGTCTGTAGACATTGAACAGTTACGCTTAGTGTTCAGCATTCATTTATTCCCACGTTGCAGCATTCTCTAGTTATTTCCAAACCATTAGCTCTGTCTGTAGCATCCACACTGCTGGGTGTATTAGACAAGAAGCTAGGGGAAGGAACACTAGAGGCTTCTTCTAACCCTCTCTGCCCAGGTCAGACTCATGTTAAGAGAGAATCATGTTCCTAGCCTTCAGGGGACTCCCAGGAGCAACACAAGTGGAGGCCCGAGGTAGCCTCGAGACCGAGGAGAGGATCAAATGATGGTGGAGAGTGATGCAAGTCAAAGCTCCTTTGTCCTGAAGTGCGTTAGAGGAAAGTCAACCTAGAAGGGGGTGGCGTGGGGAAATGGTGTGTAGGGAGGCAGACACCAGCCATCAGTTCAGTTCACTGAAGTCCTGTGCACACACAGCTTTCCTGGGCCCATTCTTAAGGAAGCCTGCTGTGTCCGTGTCCTGAAGGATCTTGTATGTGCATGTGAAGCAGGAGATATCAGCCATATTCAGTCAGACAGGTAGAAAGATGAGAACCCTCATAACATACATATGTCACCTTTAGCCATCATGTTTTGGGAAAAACTAATGTGATTAATTTTTTGTGTCAACTTGGCTAGGCTATGGTATCAAATACCAGTCTAGATATTGCTCTGAAGATATTTTTTAGATGTTAATTAACATTTACAACTAGTAGACTTGGAATAAAGTTATATTACTCTCCACAATGTGGGTGGGCCTCCTCTAATCAGTTGAATTTGCTTTAAAATTGGAACACGATACCCTTCCTGACACTTCTGCCTGACAACCTGCCCTGAATTATGCACGCTTAAGACTAAACATGAACCCTTACCTGAATTTCCAGACTGCTGGCCTGCCCTACAGATTTTAGACTTGCTAGCTCCACAGTTATATGAGCCAATTCCTAAAAATCAATCAGTCAATCAATCAATCTCTTTTTAGATAGGTAAATATGAATATATTGTATCTGTTTATATCTATATCTCCCAATATGGTATATCTCTCTATATGATTATATTTATATTATATAATACATCGTATATAATAATCATGATTATATTATACACTTATATGTAGTGTGTAATCTATGTTATATCTTTTATTTATAATATATTATAAATATATATTATATTTATATAATAATATATTATAAATATATTATTTATATTACACAACATATAGGTTATCTATATCTACCTTTCTGTAGGTAACTGTGTATATCTATTCATATGTATATATCTTATTGGCTGTTTCTCTGGTGAACCCTGGCTAAAATAGGAAATCTGAAAAACAATAAATATTTACTATGTTGTACTGGAAATACTCATCACCCTAATAAATTCAGCATATTTTGCTGACATCCACCTAGAATCCACAAGAACGTGCTGCCAAAATCCTTTGTCTAGTTAGGAAAGCGTGTACAACTGCCCTTGGTTCAGGCCTGCTGGCTAAATACCTTCTGTCTCCTTGTCTCCCTTGCCTTGCTTCTTATTCCTGGACCAGGGGAAGGCGATGCTCAGACCCCTATGTCATCCCCTATTGTCTTTGTCCTGTGAGCAAGCCCATGTGGCTGTCTGTGGTAAGTAATTAAACGATTGCTTGGTGAAGGGCATGCGCTAATGGTGTGTCTCGGCTTTATAAACACTGTCTGTTTGTGTTAGACCTGAACTGTCCTCTGATTTAAAGATTCATCTGTGACTATCAGAACCTTGGGGATGATGCTGGCTAGAAAGAATGTGCATCGCTGTTATTGCGCCAATTTTATAATTCATCTTTTAATAATCTGTAACTGAAGAGCAGAGTGGAATTCATCAAACCCTGCCTTGTTTCTCACTGGGGAGTTTTCTGTGTTTTGTTACGGAGCCAAAGCTGAATACAGCTGTTGGAACTGTCACCGGAATTCTGGTTCACCCAAATACTGATGATAATTACTCCCGCTTCACATGGGAAGCATTTATTTACATATCTATAATGGAAAGGACTGTTGTTATTGATATTAAAGGTCTACAGTGAGTATATAAAAATGTGGATATGACATTTATAAACTATGTTGGGGAAAAGCTGACTCTTTCTGCTGCAGAGGACACAGGACCCTGGGCTGCGTTGTTGATCATCTGTTCTTCATAGAAATAGGGAGAAGTTATTACTGGAAAGTAATTAAACCCACAGAAACATCCCAATGCCAGCAATGACAGCTACAGCCATCCCAACACCACTCCACAGCCTGTGAGGATCAGCAGAATCAAACGGTGGGGCTTTCAGTCCGACGGGGGTAAAGAGCATAATGAATTTGTTTCATTCGCCCAGTGATTATTTCTCTCCTAGCTTTCCCCGATTGCAGTCACAAGTAGGTCACATTACCTGTATTTATCCTTCATGTAAGTGCTTCAGCGTGGAGTCTGGGGCCTGGTCTGACTGAGAATGACCCTCTTATGATTCAGGAATGAAAAGCTGCTGTTGACCCCTAGCAGCCACCTCACTGGGAAGCCCATTGGTAGCGCAAAACCCCTGCTTTATATTTCCTCTTCGTATTTTCTCTTTTCTGGTCTCTTTACCCTTCCTAATTTGCCTGCCCCGGATAGTCTTCTTTTTCCTAAACCAAATTCTCTTTGTTTTTTACAATGTGGGGTATGTTAGCTGCTCTAATCAAGATGATTTTACTTAGGATGTAGTGTCTGATCACCTCCAAGGGAATGTTTAGAGCCTTCTAGGTAGCCTCTGAGTAGCAGGGACCTCAGCTGAACTCACAGCAGGTGGTGTGACCTGGTAACTGTCTGTTCACAGATGGCTAAGGAGATCTTGTGAGAAACAGCCCTGGGGGCAGAGGGAGGATTTTATATCAAAGCCTTACTCATCAGAGAAGAGGAAAATTGAGTCCAGCCCTGGAGCTATTATAAGACTGGAATCACAGCCCAGCTCCTGGAGCACAGCTGGGCTGAGGAGAGAGACAGCTCTAAGTACGAACCATGCCCTGACACTCTGTGACACATCGGGGCTCAGTGACATACTGATTAAGGAGCCATCTAACTGAGTGTTACACAAAGGGAGGGAGCCTCCTCTCCTCTGCGGGAAAGGTGGGGGGAGGCATTAGTGCCTGGAGCAACTGTGGACAGCAGGCAGCCTCAGTCTGTTCGGTTAGCCAGGTGGCCACCAGCAGAGGCCTGCTGGGTCTGCTGGAGCAGCAGCGCCTAGTCACACAGTGTGGGAACCAGCACATGGGAGGCACCCTCTAGAGACTCCTAGGAATACATGGATGGGGAGTCCATCTCAGGCAGCTGGAGAATCCTTATTAGCACATACGACTAGAGTCAGCATAACTGGGAGACAAATGCTAGTACATAGGACCATCAACATGATGGCAATCTCGGGGGGAGTCTGATTCCCATTAGAATATTCCTGAATGAGTGGCCATATACCTTTCCCTTCTCTTAAACATGTGTTAAGGGTCCATCTTGGGTGGTCAGATCCTTACTCCATGTATTCTGAGTCTTTGGCCAAAAAGACTGAGCTGAGTTTCCTAAGAAGGCTTTCTGGATTTCTGCATCTTGATCTTAGCTAAAAATCAAGAATAAAAATAGCTTATTTCTTAAAATACAGCTGAAATCTAAAATTTGACCAGCTTTCCAATAGCCTGTTGGCTAATGAAGTTTGTTTTCAAGACAGAGCTTTTGTGCCTTAAGTGGGTTCACTGGAAAGACAAACTGGAGAAAAATTTAGGAGACATAGTATTTTCAAAACAGAAATACTGGGTAAGAAAGAAAGTGATGAAAAGAATGTTATGCTTGGCCAACTAAACCATCTAATGACAAAACTCTCCTTGTTTAAGTTGGGAATGGTCTATTTTGACCGTTTAATGTAGCCTTAAAGAATATCCTTAATATATGAAAGCTTTGTTAACTTAAAAGAAAAAGCCAAAATAATAAGAGTTTACCAATAGGTTTCAGAGCACTTCTGTTTTAGGATGAACTGGCTTGGCATTTAGAAAGATGTATTAGGTAATGTCATAAGAATCCCTTATAATGCAGTATGAAATTATGCTCACATGCTCTGAAGTGTTTCTAAACAGCCCTGGCCACATCTTGGATATTCATTGTCTGAGAATGTATAATCTGAGAAATCAAAACAAGATGGCAGGATTTTGTTCTAAAGGATTCTCAGGGAGTTGAATGTTGTATAAGCTATTTTCTAAGACCACTCTCAACTCTTGCTACTTTCATTTCCCAATCCAGAACTTTTAGAGCTTTTAGCTGGTGGTGTATAAGATTGCAAGGAACTGGTTGATCCATGGGACCCTTTCCTCTTGTTTGATCCAATGACTTTAGAGCCTGCCTTCTGTTCTTAGCTGGCTGTCAGTTCCTTGCTAAATTACTAAGTGATAATGAAGGCCTTTGCTTAAAGCAGGAGGGCTGACTTATGCCTCTAAAATAAATAAATAAATAAATAAAGCTAAATTTGGTCAATCACAGGTAGATGAGCATATTTTAGGGGATATTTTTAATCTCAAAGAGTTTTATAACATTAAAAAAAAAAAAACCCTAAAAACCAAGGACTCAAGGAATGTGCTTCTTGGTGTGTTTTGAGAACTCCAGGCTAAAGCTCACTCATGGTGAAATGAATGATGATGCAATTGATGTTTGGGGGCCTGGGAACATTGAACAACACTCTTTAAATTCTATTCTTTACAAGGCTGGCTTTGCATGTGAGTTCTTCTAAGAAGCTAAGAATTTTCACGTTGCCTTCCATATGAATCAGTGGTTAGGGTTTCTTGAGTCACGTTCTGCTTATAGGTATATTGCAACAGAGGACCCGTTGCAGTCCAGAGAAGTCACAAACACACAGATACATGATAAAAACTGCTTTAACTCTTTAAGGTTAGCTAGCTATTGGTTTTTTCATAACAATTTATCTCCCCTATCCCTTTTTCACCCTCCACCCAGCCCATTCCCCAACACAATCAGCACCCTGTTGACTGTGTCCATGAGGTTAGTACACTGTTAAAGTTTTTTTGAGGGGTGGTGGTGGTGGTAAAACTTTTGTATGGTGAAAAATGACCAAATAATTCATTTCCTTGGCTTTTTGTGTATCAGCTCCATTTATATTGGGGAGATGTCTGACAATGCAGTTTTCTCTGAACCAGAACTTTTATCTGGAAAGTCAGTCAGGGCATCAGAGTTCCTGCCCTCTTCCTGCTTCTGCTGCCTCATCTGAACACAAGAATTTTTCTTGCTGGGGACCAACTAAGGCAGGTAGAACAGTGTGACTGCAGATTAGATCTGTATGGAATAGAGCCTGTTCGAAAAACGGAACCACTAAGAGAATTGGAGTTCCTAGATTTTTTTTTTCTTGGTGGCAAACATAAGCATGCTCACAGTTCTAATGTAAAAAGATAGGATCCTGGTGGCAATGTATTTTTTATATTTTGTACATCTTTTTAAAGGCATGAAAGTTTGGAAACAAAAGCCTCATGATATTCAACACTTTCCTTAATTTTTAAAGTTGATTTTGGAAAACACACACGCATTTGCATTCCTGGATTATATTTGGATAGATAAATATTTATGTCTTCCTGTTCCATTTTTCTTTAGTTGCTATTGTTTATTTCCCACAGAACATTTGCTGGCCCCAACCTCTGTATGGGCTAGACTGAGGCAATCAGCCCAGAATGGAGGGTTGGTCTCAGAGGGCAAGAAAGTAGTTTTCTAGAATGTCCTGCTTCTTTTTCCTTTCTCTCTGAGCCTGCTGGCAGGAATGAGAGGGCCAGGAGGAAACTCTCTTTCGCTCCTCCCCAGCTCAGGATATGGAGGGTGCAGACAGGTGGTGCTGAGGTCAGACCACCCTGCTGCCCATAGAGACACGGTTGCCCAGAGAAACAACCTATGGAGTCTGACACGTGCTCATTTGAGTGTCAGCTCTACTATTCCTGCCTTTGTGGCCTTGGGCAAGTGATTGTAGTCCTCTGAGCCTCAGGCTTCCCATCTGCAGAATGAAGATGAGAATATACGCCTTCCCAGGTTGCTGCTGAAAATGAGATATTGTGCCATGTGCCTGAATTATATTCTCAGTCACCACTTAGCCCCCTTTGGTAAGTTGCCTCATGGGTGTTTAGTGCTCTTGTGGAATGCCCCAGGACAGCCACTGAGGCACAGGGTTCCCTGGAGACTGGAGTGGCCTTTAGTTCATCATAGGCTTTGTCCCAGTTCCCCCACATCTAATGGTGATAAAATGTCCGAACTTCACTTGTCTCTAGGATAGGTGGCCTGCAGTGCACTGGCATTCCTGTTCACACTGAAGACACACCTCAGAGGGAGCAGCGTGTTGTTTACACATCCTTTAAGGCTAACCTGCTTGTTTACTCTACAAGCCAAATGTATAAGAAGGCACACATAGCCTATTGACTGCTAATTTCTAATTTTGACTATGTCAACTGACGGTTTTTGGCATCAATTCAATGCCATCAGAAATCCCCAACTTGGGGTGTGGTGAAAAAGGAACTCTATTCAGTGCAAAACAGCTCAATTGCGATACAGCATGGTTATGAAAACAGAAGGCTTCGAGACAGCCCTGAGGCCAGGCCAACTCTCCAGTCCGACAGCTCTGCTCTGCTCCACAGTTCAGCTCCAGCCAAGAAAATACTCTCCAGTCTTGGGTGGAAAAGGAAGGTGGGCTCTCAGAGGCAGAGGGGGGCTGACTGATTTAGACAGAAGTCTCTGCCTGTGGTTCCTGCTTGGTTCATTCTGATAATGAAGACTCTAAATCCTTACAATTTGGTTCCTCCAACAGGCACTATCCTGCCTGATTGATCAGAATGGAGCTACTCAGATTGGTTGGTGAAAAAGCTGATGGGGACATAGTTGTACAGCTCAGATTGGATGTGGGGAGCTTCGGTTCTATGGGTTGAAATAGAATTGCAGGAACTCTTTCATAAGGGCTGGCTCAGGTAGCCAAAACACAGTGCAGGCAGGCGGTTCAGTACAGGCTTCTCTCTCCAGTACAGTTCAGATGAGAGGCCCCTGTGTCGAAATGGCTGCTAGGCTCTGTTTTTCTTTTCTTTTTTTAAAACCTAGTTAGCTACCAGGAGCTCTTCTTAATAAGTGTTTTCTTTTTCAGGGTCTACAACTATAATAATCATGTACTTTCTCTAAAATACAATTATAGACCTCCTTGCCATGGAGTCAATGATAAATAATGGAATAACTGGTAATGGGATTGATATTTTGGGGTCTGGAAACCTTGACTTGAAATTCTATAAGGATAGCTTGCCTGTAAGGAAGCCATTCTTACAGAAACTTAAAAGAAGCTCCCATTTTCCCCCTTGCATATGAATTAGTGGTTTTGGTGTCTTGAGCTTATGTTTTGCCTCCAGGTATACATTTCTTTTCTTCAAATTTAGGGTTGAGACTTCATTTAATTCCCTCTACTGCTGTCTTCCTTCTCTTTGTCCCCATTTTCATCTTCCTTCTTTCAACTCCTAGTTACTGGAGTTCGGCTATTATTCATCTGGTCTGTCTGAGACTCATTTTTTGGATCTATAAGATGGAGTGAATATTATCTCCTTTGCCAACTATTGTGAAAACTAAACATGCCTTTGCAG
The DNA here is from genome assembly GCA_004026585.1 of Noctilio leporinus. Classification (NCBI taxonomy): domain Eukaryota; kingdom Metazoa; phylum Chordata; class Mammalia; order Chiroptera; family Noctilionidae; genus Noctilio; species Noctilio leporinus. Next base: position 19,104 of record PVIW01005276.1, on the reverse strand, counting down.
TTGTTAAGTGCATAAATATATATGGTAGGCCCTCAGATAATAGTGGTGAGTGAATGTGTTACAGACAGAGATCCTGAATATGTTTAAATTATTAATTTACAAACAATGGGATGAGAAAACCAGAAAAGGCAACTCAAACAAAAGTGAGGAATTCTAAATTTTGGATTCACCTGGCATGTTTTTTCCTTACCCACTTTCTGGGAATTTTTCTCCCAGTCCCATTGTTGCAGTGGAAGGAGTCCTTTACAATGTGACCATGTTCCTGGGCTGTTGGTAGTTGGTCAAGTGATGGGCATCTGAGCCAGGCTGGGTCAGTGGGTTTATTTCCTGGAATCTTTGGGCTTCATCTGGGGAAGTCAAGGAACCAAATTGGGAGAAAAGCACAATGCAGCAGCAGGAGTAGAGAAAAAGTGAGGCTGCAAATAGGGCATGAATCCCTGGTTTAGTCCGGTTCCCATGTCTGCCTGTATTTCTGCCCTTATGTTCCTGGAGGAACTCCCATATATGTATAATAAGTATTTCTTTTACTTAAAGTTGTCTGAGATGAAGTTCAGTTGCTTGCTACTAAGGGGTCTAATACAGTGACTAACTAACTAGACATAAAAGTATCTCTGGATCTCTGTTTCTTTTCATCTAGAAACTGAGCGGTATAAACTGAATTCTCTGTGAGTCCTCTTTGATTTCTGTGATTTTAAATGTGTGTGTGATGTATATGTATGTGTATGTGTGATGTATGTGTATGTGTGTGTGTATTTGTGTATGTGTGTTTAAGAAGTGATGGCATGGTTTGGGCAAACATGAGATTCTGTCCTCTTCCAAATAAATGCTGAGTGGACCATTAATGATAAATGGAACCCAAAACTGCAGGGTTTTGGACAGTGAACACTCTGAGGGGGTTGCCAACTACATATATGACATGATTATATAAGTATTATTCCATAGAAAAACAGATTTCAATTACTTTCCTTAAGCCACTGCTTAGTTCTGGGTGTTGATGAGCATAGGTATGAATGCAGCAAAGGAGGGTTTTAAAATCACCATTCCAAGAAAATAGGAAAACTTAATTGAAAATTGGTAAATACTATGCTCCAAAATGAGGTAATTTCAGCACCATTTGATTGGTCCAGAAACCTGCTTTTGGGATAGCCCTTTCCAAATAGCATCTGAGAGATGAGTGGTGTCCTGCCTCTGAAGCAGGAAGGGGGTGGGGCACTGCAGCTGTTCCTTCAGAAGGGGACGTGCCAGGTGCTTTATGGCATTCTGGCCTCTCAACGATGATTTATGAGCTTTGGGCTTTAATTACCATGTACATGATAGAGGTGTAATTTGTCATTGCTTTAGGGAATGTTGTTCCAAATATTAGAAAAAATAAAACTCAGCTCTATCTTACTCATGGTTTATTTTAAAGAGATATTTGTGCTAATCACTTTTAATAGTTTGACTTTTGCTGCTTTATATCTAGAGCAGTTGCTATCTTTGTTTTTTGGCTGGAGTTGGCTTTCATCCATTAGCAACTCAATTTTGTTCCCTGTCATACGCCATATTAAAAAGCCATTAATTTGTCAATAAGCACTCTTTTGAGTTCAACCTCTAGCAGGTAGCCAGCTGTCTATGGGGGTAACACTCCATTACCCCATGGGCTGTCTGGGCCAGTGGCTAAAAGCCCAGACTCTACCACAGACTGCTTGGTTCAAATCCTAGCTCTACCAGTTATTATTTGTGTGACCTTGAAGTTACATAATATCTCTGTATTTCAAGGTCCTCATTTTTATTATGAGGATAATAACTTTGAATGGGTAAATATAGGGTAAACATTTAGAACAGTACCTGGCACCTGGCAAATACTATGCAAGCATTTGCTATGATTATCCTTAATTGGAGACAGTGACTTATTTCTTTACTGGAAGAATGGACTTAAGACTCACGTCTCCCCCCTACCCCACCCAAACAAGGGATTACCTTAAGCCACTCTAAAGTAAGATTTGTTTGATGTTGATGCTTTTCTAAGAATGGTGGGAAGGACCGGGAAATCTATGGTGAAAGGAGATCCCTGGAAAAGAGCCCCAGACTGTCCCTGTCTGGTAACCTTCTACTTCTAAAGAAATTGCAGGGCAGGTTGAGAGCACTCCCTCATCTTCTGAGTTCCTGCTGCCTCCCCCAGTAGCCCTCTGAGCCGGGTCCCCCAGGGAGGTCCCCAGGTGGAACTGTGCCATTGCGTTCCTTCCACCCTTCACAACAACAGTGCAATTGTAGGGTGGGTTTGAAATAAGCTGTCTCTTAGTTTTCCACAGTTTGTCAATAGACAACAAGGTTCAGGGGAAAGAAATCACTTATCATTTTTCATTTTCCAGGGTATGACTCACCCACTACAAAGAACATGTTTGAGGCAGCTGTGAGGATGCGGTACATCAGGCCCCAAAGCAGCTGGTATAGCAGAAGTGTTTTCTGACTTGGCAAGCTGACCTTACGTAAATTGTGAGTGCTGGCTCCGGCAGGGATCAGCCTAGCTTTAGGAGATGGGAACTTCAGGTAGGGAGTAAAGCGCTGATATGTAGGTTTCACAATCTTACAGAGATTTTTTTCCAAGTGACTTTTTTTTCCCCAAAAGGATGACTTTGAGAAGCTTTTATTGCACTGTTGGGCAACTGTTCTCTACAGGTCCTTCTCATTTCTGCATGTCTTACCAGCAGAGACACTGCTGCTCTTTGTTACCTACAGTCTTTCTCAGGATGCTGGTAAGTGATCAGCCTGAAAAATAGTGTCTCCCTCCAGGCAAAGCACAGGCACCCTTACTGTCCAGTATATTAAAGATTGTGTCTGACCCTGAGGGAAAAAAAAAGGCCTGTGTGCTTCCATGACCCGTTATATACCATCTGGATTCTGTTGGCTCAGGATTCCCCTCTGTTAATGCAACCTGCTGTGTATGCATGTCTTATCCCCTCTTCTCAGAAGTGCAATTGGGTTCAGGGCTTGAGGGACTGGCACAAAGGAGTGCCATTACCATGGCTATGACTATAGGCTATTGCAAGTGCTAATAATGAACCATCCTTAATCTCTGACACAGGAATCCTGTGCCTTCTACTAGCTCCATGAATCTGTGCCAGGCTAACTTGTTAGCTTGCAAGTTGAGTAAAATCTTCAGTCCTTTATAATTTCAGACATGTATTCTTTTTAGGCTTGTTGAGATCGAGGAACATGTCAAAGTAGATCAGTGATTGATACAACTGAATGTGATTCTTGGTGGCATGCATTAGCTGTGTGAATCAAAAATCTCTTTTCTTTTTGCCAGCTTTCTGGCCTGTCACTTTTGGGAGAACTTTTTATTTCTGTTTAAAAATGAAATAATTTTACTAAGTTTTAAGATTTAGTAGGACAACTTACACATTATCAATGCTTTTTGCGGTGGGGGGGAATCTCACTTCTCTTCCCCAGGACCCCACTTGGCTTTCCCTTTTAATCCCCTCCAATGAAGAACCCAACCTTTCCAAGATTCCCTGCCTGGAAAGTAGCCTGTATTTGCTTAGTTCCATAAATAGTAACTAATTGAATGAAACCTGTACATCCTTTTCAAAGTCCACCTGAATCAAATCTCATATACTTCTGCTATATCATTCCATTTTTCCATACTATAAACAAGTAACCACTAATTATAGAAGATTTACTCTGGCCAGACACTGAAATGAGAGCTTCCCATGTATTCTCTTCCTTAATCCTTATAACAAGTCTTCAAGGTAGGTACTTCTATTATCATTTTCACACAGATTAAAACAAAACAAAACAAACAAAAAAAACTAAGGCTCAGAAAGGTGGCTAATGTGTGCAATTTAGTACAACTAATACATGGTAAAAATCAATAGGAACCTAAGTTAGCCTTCTTTTTCCCCATTATTTATTTATTTATAATAAAAAAAATTCAATTACCATTAACATACAATATTGTTAGTTTCAGGTGTATGACATAGTGATTAGACATATATATACTTTATGAAGTGATCACCCCAATGAGTCTAAACCCATCTGCCAGTGTGTCTTCTGAACCAGCAGACCACACTGCCTGCCTCCTAGGGAGGTCCTGCCCAATTAGTCTCTAAATAACTTAGTAAACAAAGGAAACTTTATAGAATTAAATTATGCTAACCATAAAATATTCAAAAGTGACCTAAAGTTAATTGCAATGAACTGAAGCTTAAATAGTCCTGATTCTCTATTGTAATGAATCAAGAAGAGCCCTGGCTGGTGGCACAGCAGATAGGCACCAGCCTGCGAACCCAAAAGTTGCTGCTTCAATTCTCAGCTGGGGCACATAACCAGGTTGCAAGCCAGGTCTCCAGCCAGGTCTGTAGCTGGGGGCAGGTGAAAGACAACCATACATTGATGTTTCTCTCTCTCTCTGCCTCTCTCCCTTCCCTTCTCTCTAAAAATAATGAATAAAATCTTTGAAAAAATCAAGAAGAAACAGTTATATTCCTTATTATCTTTTTGATAATGTTTTGATCAATGTACAAGTCTTTTCCCTTACCAGTAATAAATATTGAGTAATTTATTCATCTTGGCTTGGTCAAATAGGGACTGTGTTGCTTATATAATGGTGATAATAGTAGTATACTATTTTCTCTTTTATTTATACCCATGTCAGGTGTAAATGACTAGGAGATGGCCCATCAAGTCAGAATTATTTTTGTCTCTTTGTTTGCTTACTTATCTTGCATAGTATTTCTTTATGTAATTCCTTTGTTAGAGCTCTTTGGTTCCATTCAATAAATGGTACAATCTTTGAGCTTTTTATGTAATAATACTTATGAGGCATTAATTGAAACAAAAGAAAAGTCTTACCGAGGCATCTGAGACACTTCATGGTATTTTAAAGATAGCAAGGTAAATAAAAATAAATAAATAAAGTAGGTCAATGATGGGTCCAAACTCAGCTTCTGCATTTACCACTGGAGCAATTTTGGTAAGTTTATTAAATTCTATAAGTCTCAGTCTTTTTTTATTTGTAAAATGGGATAATAATAGCTAATCCATAAAGATTTTATGGAGGTTAGAAATAATGTATTAAAGATAACTAGAACATAGTAGGTATAGGTACTCAAGAGTAATTACTATTGTTTTTAAGGTAATTATTAGTAGTAGTATTAATATGGATGATTACTAAGTGGCAAATATGTGTGAGACAGTGTTGAAAACACTGAATGTGGCGTTCATTTCATTCCATCCTGACAACATCCCAATGAGGTAGGTGATTATATCCCCAGATTGCACAGTGTGTGGTAGACCTGGTATTTGAATTCATTTCCACCTGACTCCATAGTCTACACTCTTGATAAGCATAATAATAAGAAAAATTTATCCAGTCATTAATATTTAACAAAACACCAAGGAATGTCTATATGCAAATGTGGTGTTGCATGATGAAAATATGCATGACACCTGTGTACTCTTTGAAAGTCACATCTCTAAGATTAAAAACCTCTCACCATTGATTTCTTATATCACCTTGCAAACATTCTCTATAAAGTAAATGAATTACATAGTTAATTAGCTCATTTGCTATTAAAATGATTAGATTCTGTTTGAAGGAGTGAATTTGAATATACCTCAAGATATAAGAATATGCTGTTAAGCCCTAAACTGTCTTTTCATATGCCAGAAAGCAGCAGTACTGTGTGGGGCATGTGTGATGTTTCCGTATTGCTGTAGCTCTATTTAGATATACAGTGAGAGTTTAACTAATGAAGTACAAATTATGAAAATAATTACTTTCTTTCAAGGAAATTTAAATATTTCTCTGACTTTCTACTTTCATGGAATGTAAATTAAGTTTCTCTGGGTACAAAAGAGTATTCTACCATAAGTAGATATTTCATAGCATGCATTTAATTCATAGAATTAAGAACTTAATAAGTGAATAAATTTGGCCACAGTCCTTTCCTAATCTGAATGAACTTTGGGGCTCCAGGATACCGTTTTCTTCTGCCTACTACCAGTGCTGGAGCCTGGCTTCCTTTAGGGCTTGAGATTACTGTATTTCTATGGCAACTGACTTAGCATTTTACTGGACTCAACAGAACTCATTCTGATATGTTCAAAGCACCAAACAGCAATTGTCATTTAACACCAATTCCAGTCGACCTGGGTGTCCTTTCATTCAAATAGTTCCTTCAAGTAACTCCTTACTAGTTTTCAAAAACCCAGCACAGTTTCTTGTTTGATTTTGTTTCCTTTTCTTAGAATGTCCTCTCTCTTCTTTTCTCCTATTGAAATCCTACTTACTCTTTCAGGAGAGCTACATATATATGTCAAAGGCCCATCCCACTAGTATATAAGACAGAAGGTTTTCCTACTTTTATAACATTGAGATTTTCCTGCTACTTAACTCATATATCCTCAGGTTGGTGAGCAATTTGTGCAGCAAAGATCAAAGAATTTAAGATTGGCTTAATTCTGGTGAAAATTTAGCTCATTAGATTATACTTCAGGATACCTACATTTATATAATCATACTGTTAGAAATGTTTAAGCTTTACTATTTAAAAAATTATTATGTTAAAGATTTTATTTATATTTAGGGAAAGGAGAAGGGAGGGAGAAAGAGAAGGAGGAAAACATGGATGGGCAAGAGAAACATTGACCTGTTGCCTCTTACATGCCCCCAACCAAGGACCTGGCCTACAACCCAGGCATGTATCCTGACCAGGAATTTAACTGGCAACCTTTTGGTTTGTGGGGCAACACCCAACCCACTGAGCCACACAAATCAGGGTTTAAAATGATTTTAACATGAATAAAAGCAAAGGGATCTTAACATTGTCCATATTTTACCAGAATGTTATTTTTATTTTAATGTTTATTATTATTATTATTGGTGATTTTCTGCACCATTTACTATCATTTTGTTATAATCAATATTTAATGGAAAGTCTAAATTAAAATATTTTTAAAGATATTTAATTTTATTGCATTCATAGTATTTTTCAGTAGGAAGCATTAGTCTTTCTGTAGATACTAGTGGAAAGGAAAAAACCCACATACACACATAATTAAATAAAACTGTTAACTGTGATAAGTGCTGAGAAAGAGAGGTATTGTGAGAATTTTTAACAGGAGGAATTAACCAAGTAAGAAAAGTCAGGGAAGGGTTAACCCACTCAAGAATTATATTGTAGCAGTTCAACTTGAATGAGTGGATTAGGATGATCTTAATAAGCATCTATCCCTACTGTGGCCATACATTTCCTTACAGATCAATAGCATGCAAATAAATATATGCTTCAAATTAATTTGGCCCCTTTAAACTTTTTCCTTCATAATCTACTTCTACTTTTAATTTGCTCAGCAAATCAATATCCTCTTTCCACCTTTTTCATATTCACCAAAGGGAATATATGGTTGCACATATTGTACTAATTAACGATTGCTGATGTTCGTTTTATGAAGAAATTTATCCCATGTCCTGTGAGCTTTCCTTTCCCTTACTGCACGTGCCACCCTAGACATTCGGAACACAGTTGCCCAAAGCAGCAACTGCTCCCATGATGCCGTCCTCGTCAGCTTTCACTCACTGGTGCCCCGCGCATTGCATCCTCCCTGTGGTCACTAAGGTGCCCCAGCCTGCCATGGTCCCTGCAGCTTCCTGATACTGTGACCCACTCAAGCAGATGACATGGCTCCCTGTGAGCAGCACCTCTGTGCCAGCCATTGAACTTTCAGACTCAGAATGTAGAATCTGTCAGACTGAGAACATAAGTGCTCCAGCCCATTATTGGCTGATAGAAAGCATATAAAAAAGGACTTTAGAAATCAAGAGATAAATAAATAATTTCATGAGCAAAGCAGCAGTGTGGCAGTCTGTGGCTTGAAAGCCTTTCTAATGCACTGCCAGAGGATTAAAGGCTATCACCATGTTTCAGGCAGTCATTTTTATTGCATGTTTCGTTCAGGATTTGGCATTGGAAAAGAAAGAATTTTGCACACGTCAAATTGAAATTAGAAGGTGGTGCACTGTTATTTGAGGCTTGGATGCTATTGTGTCAAGGACATTATTTTCTGTTGGGGTTCTTTCTCCCCCTGCCTCCCTGATCTATATTTCTGTCTCTTTCAACATAGTTACCACCTTTCTAGTTCCTGATAAACCCTTTTCCTAATGCCTAGTACCCTTCAAAATTCTTCTTCAAAATGACATTTACAGCAGTAGGCTCACAGTGTCAGGGGTGCAATCGTTTGTGCCACACTGCAGAGAAAATCAGATTAAGAAAAGTAGAGAAAGATCTAGGAAGCTTGTCCACAGGGCATTGGGCACAAGGTTACAGCCTTGGATTGGTTGCATTGAATCAGAGACCTGAAGGTCTGAGTCTCATTTAACCTTGTTTCAGGCCCTGGTGGATGGACCCTTTGCGAGGAGAGGCCACACTCGTTTACCTCTGGGCTGGCGAGCAGAAGTTCCCCAGCTCCCTACCTGCAGCTCTCTCTCTCTTCGTCTAATATTTTTGACCCTCATTTCATTCCTGTAGTAAAGGAAACAAATTTTATCTTAATGGCTGGCACCCAATGTCCTCTTCACGAGGTAACTTTCTTTGCCAGGAAAAGATGCCATGATATGAATAATAACAATTATGGGCAGAAGAGATGATGCCAGGCTGAGGAACAAGCGTGTGTCGGGTGCTGCCGTGTTATCCAGAAAGGCAAGAGCGCAGGCGATGGGGTGGGGACAGGGAGCACCGCACCCTGACGTTGGCCTCTCAGGAGTGTGGTGTGAAAGGCCCCTGCGGATGGAGGGGCTGAAGGCGCACTGAAGAACTGCAACGCCAGAGTTTCCATGTGGATTTCTGCGCTGGAAATACACCCTCCACCTCCCTCTCAACCTCTCCAGTGATGCTGATGCGTCCCTGCTCTGAGCCGAAGAGGCCGAGAGGCCAGCCTGCAGCTGCAGGAGGTCGAGAAGCTGCAGGGAATTAGGCTGTTGGGGACTCAATGGAAATCTTGGGGGCGGAGCCTGGGCTGCCCCAAATGATAAAATCTGGAGATTTGAGCCCCGTTGTTTTGGAGTCTCCAAAGTACATAAGATCTGCTGAAAATTGGGGCTATACTAGATTTTCAAGGAGCCTACAGATAGTAGTTTGTAGTGTTATGAAAATGAATGGTAGCGAGGTGGTTTGCAAAGATCTGGCTTCAGCCAGATAAAATGTGCTTAGTGCAAATACGAAATTAAGAGAGTTTTTTTTAATTTTATTTTTCATTTTTTATTCCAATGGGCTGGTTCATTGTAGAATAAAATGCTATTCTGTTCTGTTTATAGAAACATTTTCCTACTTACGTATGTTAGAATCCATGAAAACCAATGAGGGACAATCCAGATGTATCTCTTCATGGGCTCAAGCTCTAACAACATTCTTGGAAATACAACGTTCAGAAGAATTGTGTTGTATTTCTTATTGCACATACTTTTAGGGAACATTCTCCTGCAGGTTGTCTCTTTTCTGGATTTCATCTTGGACCGCTTCTTCCCACCCTTCTCCCCGACCCCCCCCCCC